>CM021101.1:502620910-502813325 GCA_007115665.2 Sequoiadendron giganteum | reverse complement strand
AAAATAATGATAAATAAATATTATAATCATTACACATCAAAGATTGTAATACATTAGAATAAAATAATAATAAGATAATAGAAATTTGTTTTATTATTATACTTTAATGTTAAAATATGTTCAATAAAATATCAAAATAAAATAATAAAATAAATAGAAATCTGAAATATCATAATTATAGTAATAATATATTATTTTAAAAATAGATATTATTGTGATAATAAAGGCAGCAATTAAATCTAACAAAGGGATGTATTTTATGAAAAGTCGCCTCTTTCACTAAACAATACATTCCCCCCATGAGTCACCTACCTTTAATTGTATAAATAGAAGGAAGGAAAATAAGGAAGGGGGAAAACACATGGAGAAATAGGATTTGCAATTTAGAACAACAGCAACAATTATTGTTACGCATTGCAATATAGAGCCATTTAATATATATATTATTTAATAGGCATGCAATATATATGCATAGATATAGATAAATTTAATGAGGAATAATATGCAATGAATAAAGAATATATATGAATAAGGAAAGAATAATTATATAGATATATATATGAATACTAATGGATATAAGTAAAAGAATAATTATATATATGTATATAAAGTATATATATATGTATAAATACATATACATGATTATGCAATAATGATACTTATAAGTAATGATGAATCTTTAATATAAACATAAGTAGATTATGTATATTTATGAATTGTCCTCATCTTATGATCAATCTAGTACAAGGTTGAAGGAAGCGAGTAAGGAAACATGGAGAGATATAGCAACTCGGGTGATTTACTCACTTAGCAATAATATTTAGCATATTTTGAATATAAGAAATAGATATTTCTAATTTGATTATTGGTGTAATGCTTTATTTAGTATTATCATGATGATAATGATGCTGATATTAACTTAAAGAAACAGTAATAAATGCAAATGTATTTGATTGCTAAAAGATTGTCTTCTCTGTGTTTGTAAGCCTACTAGGGTGGAAGGGCTTGAGACAGGTGGTGCCTAAAAACCCCACTTAACAATCCGCTACGGCCATGGAGAGGTGGGGGTCCCACTTAACAATCCGCTGCGGCCATGGAGGGGTGGTAGGCCCAGAACCCCTTATAAGCTTCGCTGGCTTCCTCCAGTAGGTTGAGTATCTTTCGAGGTGATGGCATAGGTAGAAAAAGCAAGTACAAGTGTTTCCTCTAAGCACGCCACTCTGAGACGTTCATATCACTCAGGGCCAAGGGGTGGGTTGTCCTCATAGGACGCTTGTGCTCTCGGGCTTAGATGGATAGCTTTGGGCAGCTCTACCCATGCCACTCCTCATATGTCTTTATTATTGATTTGTGATTATATTTATATTTGGATATCTAGATATTAATGCTAACAGATATATGTATATGTGGAAATATTAAATGCAGACTTCAATCCAAGATTACTTAGTCAAAGAGAACATTCATTTGAAAAAGAAAAAACCCTAAACCTGATCAACAAGTGAATTCTAGGGAAAAGTCAGGTAAGGGACATTGCAGTGGTATCAGAGCATCTTTCCTGCCATCCTGTGCGTGCTTGAGCTACCTACTTGCCTACTTGAGCTAGTTTCCCACTTTCTTGAGCTACTTACTTGTGTGCTTGAGCTACTTGCTTGTCTACTTGAGCTACTTGCATATTTGCTTGAGTTGGTTGCTTGTATGCTTGAGCTGGTTGCCTACTTGTTTGAGCTGGTTGCTTGTGTGCTTGAGCTACTTGCTTGCCTACTTGAGATAGTTGCCTTCTTGTTTGAGTTATCGCTTGTGTGCTTGAGTTGTTTGCCTACTCACTTGAGCTAGTTGCTTGCATGCTTGAGCTAGTTTCTTGTGTGCTTGAGCTACCTACTTGTCTACTTGAGCTAGTTGCTTGTGTGCTTGAGCTACTTGCTTGTCTACTTGAGCTGGTTGCTTGTGTGCTTGAGCTACCTACTTGTCTACTTGAGCTGGTTGCTTGTGTGCTTGAGCTACTTGCTTGTCTACTTGATCTGGTTGCTTGTATGCTTGAGCTACTTTCTTGTGTGGTTGAATTTGAGCTACTTGCTTGCCTAGTTGAGCTACTTGTTTGTCGTCGCTTTTGAGAATGGAGAAATAGTAAAACTTAAGAATATTAGTCAATATATTGCCCTCATAACTAGAGGAACCATCAGTTGGGTTAGAACTTCCAGCTCCTATCAAATATAATAGCATCACCGCAAGAAACATCTTAAAATCACACATCTTAGATCATGACTGCTTGAGGGCAAGCAATCTTGGGTGGGGAGGACTGTCGTGTCCTCGAAATAACAAAACCATAAAGACCAAGTGTTAAAATATAAATCAATTAATAAATAAAATAAATAGCAATATTAATATTAAATATAAAATAAATGTTTACCATATCAATATAAAAATATATAAATATGAAATAACAAATATAATAATAATATATAGGAAAATTATTGTTATTACATTCTAATATTAAATAACTAAGTATCAAAAATAATAATAAATAAATATTATAATCATTACACATCAAAGATTGTAATACATTAGAATAAAATACTAATAAGATATTAGAAAATTGTTTTATTATTATACTTTAATGTTAAAATATGTTCAGTAAAATATCAAAATAAAATAATAAAATAAATAGAAATCTGAAATATCATAATTATAGTAATAATATATTATTTTAAAAATAGATATTATTGTGATAATAAAGGCAGCAATTAAATCTAACAAAGGGATGTATTTTATGAAAAGTCACCTCTTTCACTAAACGATACATTCCCCCAATGAGTCACCTACCTTGAATGGTATAAATAGAAGGAAGGAAAATAAGGAAGGGGGAAAAATCATGGAGAAATAGGATTTGCAATTTAGAACAACAACAACAATTATTGTTACGCACTGGAATATAGAGCCATTTAATATATATATTATTTAATAGGCATGCAAGTATATATGCATAGATATAGATAAATTTTATGATGATAATATGCAATGAATAAAGAATATATATGAATAAGGAAAGAATAATTATATAGATATATATATGAATACTAATGGATATAAGTAAAAGAATAATTATATATATGTATATAAAGTATATATATATATGTATAAATACATATACATGATTATGCAATAATGATACTTATAATTAATGATGACTCTTTAATATAAACCATAGTTACGAGACTCGGCCAGACTCGCCAGGACTCGGCGAGTCCCGAGTTGAGTCACCCTCGCCGAGTCTTGGGGGCTCAGACTCGGACTCGGCCGAGTCCTATCGAGTCCTGGCTGGACTCGCCGAGTCTGGTAGACTCGCCAAACTCGTTGAGTCCAGGCGAGTCCCATCAACAGGACTCGACAAAATGCAAGTTGTGAAAGTGAAAAAAATACATGAAATTTGAATTTTTTTTTTTTAATTTATTTACTTATTGTGAATGCAAAATGATGTACGCCATGGAGGTTTGTATGGTTTTGGAGGTCTTAATTTGGGCTTGGTGGCAGGGGCGTTGCCCCTTGACCCCGCCCTGTATCGCGACAAGGAGCGCGCCCAGGGCGCTGCCCCGGGACCCTGCGAGGGGCGTTGCCCCTCAACCCCACTGGGGGCACTGCCCCCAGACCCCCGCAAGGGGCGCTGCCCCTTGACCCCGTTGGGGGCGTTGCCCCCAGACCCCCGCAAGGGGCGCTACCCCTTGACCCCGCTGGGGGCGCTGCCCCCAGACCCCCACAAGGGGCAACACCCCTTGACCCCACTAGGGGTACTACTCCCAGATCCCCGCAAGGGGCGCTACCCCTTGACCCCATTGGGGGAACTGCCCCCAAACCCCCACAAGGGGCGTTGACCCTTAACCCCACTAGAGGCACTGCGCCTAAACCCCCACAAAGGGCACTACCTCTCAACCCCATCATGGCGATTTCCCTGATACTTGAGAATCTGAGATTATGGCTACTACATCATCCAGGACCTATCTTAGACACATTCATAGGAAAGATGCAAGCCCTTTTGAGCCATATACTTCTAGTTATTGTTTTGAATCTTTTGATATGTCATAGATTTCATATTCCATGGGTTTTGTATACATTTGAGTTTTTGACTATATATCTAAGTGTGCTATTGTCATATTTGTTTGGAACATTTGATGTCATGGATTTCATATTCCATGAGTTTTGTATACATTTGAGTCTTTGACTATATATCTAAGTGTGTTACTTTCTTGAGCAACTCAGCTACAATTTGTGTTTATAGTTATACTTATATGATCGATGTATACTTGTGCTAGTGATGAGGACCTTGATTGGGTTGACTGGGTAGATAGAGAGGTTGAGGCTATAGCCATGGCAGAGGAGGAGGCTAAAGCATGAGCAAACACATCCAAAACTAATGTTGGTGAGGGTGGCATGGAGTCACAAGCAGAGACTATGGCTGCAATTTGTGTTTATAGTTATACTTATATGATTGATGTATACTTGTGCTAGTGATGAGGACCTTGATTGGGTTGACTGGGTAGATAGAGAGGTTGAGGCTATAGCCATGGCAGAGGAGGAGGCTAAAGCATGAGCAAACACATCCAAAACTAATGTTGGTGAGGGTGGCATGGAGTCACAAGCAAAGACTATGGCTGCAATTTGTGTTTATAGTTATACTTATATGATCGATGTATACTTGTGCTAGTGATGAGGACCTTGATTGGGTTGACTAGGTAGATAGAGAGGTTGAGGCTATAGCCATGGCAGAGGAGGAGGCTAAAGCATGAGCAAACACATCCAAAACTAATGTTGGTGAGGGTGGCATGGAGTCACAAGCAGAGACTATGGCTGCAATTTGTGTTTATAGTTATACTTATTGATCGATGTATACTTGTGCTAGTGATGAGGACCTTGATTGGGTTGACTAGGTAGATAGAGAGGTTGAGGCTATAGCCATGGCAGAGGAGGAGGCTAAAGCATGAGCAAACACATCCAAAACTAATGTTGGTGAGGGTGGCATGGAGTCACAAGCAGAGACTATGGCTGCAATTTGTGTTTATAGTTATACTTATATGATTGATGTATACTTGTGCTAGTGATGAGGACCTTGATTCGGTTGACTAGGTAGATAGAGAGGTTGAGGCTATAGCCATAGCAGAGGAGGAGGCTAAAGCGTGAGCAAACACATCCAAAACTAATGTTGGTGAGGGTGGCATGGAGTCACAAGCAGAGACTATGGCTGCAATTGCTACATCATCTACGACCCACCTTAGATGCCTTCGTAGGAAGGATGCAAACTCCTTTGAGCCATAGACTTGTAGTTATTGTTTTGATATTTCATATTTGTTTGGAACATTTGATGTCATGGACTCATATTTTGTACCACACACTACTCCTAGTTCTCAACCGTCACTTGAGAGCATGGGTTGGAACAAGGACGCACATGATGCAACAAAAGAGACAATTGTAGACTTTTGGTACTACTGCACCATTCCCTTCCATGTAGCCAAGTAATTCTTTTTCGTTCAATTGTTCTAAAATTTATATTTAAATTGTATTATTTTAGAATCTAGATGTATCTCATTATCGAATTCAAATTTAAAGTTAAAAACTTAAAACTTTTCATTTTACAATACTTATGTAAGTAACTTTTCATCATCCAGGATCCTTAGACGCCTTCGTAGGAAGGATGTTGGCTCCACTATGCCATAGAGTCATAGACTTATAGCTATTGTTTTGATATTTCATATTTGTATGGAACATTTGATGTTATGGATTTCATATTCCATGAGTTTTGTATACATTTGACTAATTTTATATATCTAAGTATGCTATTTCCTTCAGCGGCGCAACTACAATTTGTGTACTTTATACTTATGTGATCGTTGTATACTTGTGTATGTGATTAAATTTTATTTTATTTGTATTGTATTCAATAAAGGGTGCTTGAAACAAGTTTTAAATCCTTAAAAATCTCTAAATTTCTAGGGTTTTTTCAACTTTTTTTCATTTGCCGAAGTCTGGCCAGTCCGAGTCCCAGTCCCAGCAGTCTCGAGTCAAGTCATTCTAGCTGAGTCCGGAAACCTGAGTCTCGTTTTTACTATGATCCTAACAATGACTTGGCAGGCCTAAATGTTAGAGTGACTCATAGCTCCTGACCCTACTGGGAAGCTCATTGGAGTTCGCAATCAAAAAATCAGAATGTCCTTTGGGACCTAGCCTATGTTCCCATCGATGACCGGAGGCCTCCATGGCTTTCCTTTTATTTACCTTTGGCCAAGGCTAGCGACAAGTGTGAGATTGCAGCCACCCTTTCTAATGAATTGGCCAAAAAATACCAATGGAGTCAAGATAAGATTGTTTACTTTTAGATTTATCTTCAAGAGACCAAATGTCATGATGCCCCGTTCCAGGAGTCTAACATGGACAACAAATTTGATGATCTCTGGAACAAAGGTCATGATGATAGTGATGATGATGATGATGAAGTGGAGGAAGAAGAAGAAACTTCACAGGTGAGAGAAGGATAACCAAAGAAGGCCCAAATGTGGGAAGGTGGTGAAGCAGTGGAGCAGCACGTCGGAAGTCCTCTAAGTACACAAGTGACTACATCCCATACGATGGTCACACTACCACGTACATGGGTTGTTAAAATACCTAGAGTGTCTCAAAATTCTGAGGAGGTCATAGACTTAAGATAATTATCCACCTCATAAGAGGCCACATACAGATGCCAATCCTTGAGAGAGCTCGCAAGCAACTAAGGTACTTTTCTCTCCTCCCCTTCTCTCATCCCAGTCTTTGGTCCACCCTGATGTGTCCATGTCTCTAATCACCTAAAGTGTTGGCCTTCAATTTTTTGCTTCCACATTCGTGGGGGCTTCCCATCAATCTTCCTTTTCTGCAATGGAATGGGTAGCTTTTACTCCTTTGCACTTTTTACCATCTTTTTCCCAAGCCAAATTTGTACCTGCTATTGTAAATATTTTTTATTCCATCACGTCGGCCCCTACTCAATATTCTCAATAAATGGTAACCTTTGCATCTTCGTTATCGCCACCATCCCCTATAAGCCCTTTCACCGCTCCCCCAACTGGAATTTGGCATGGCATTCCCCCTTTCTCCCCATTGACAATGACTCTACCAAAGAAAACATCATCTAAGTCCATAATGGTCTCGTTCCCTTTTTCTCTTCCTCCTGGTGCACCCTTTGTCAGTGAACAAATTAGATTTCAAGAAGATTTTTTTACGCAAAATACCATGACTAAGGCAGCATGGGCTAGAAGAGCCCAAAAAAGGAAAGAAAAGGATGTTTTAAGGCCTATTGGACCATGCATAAAAACCCTATTCAATGAGGTGTAGGGATCAATAAAATTTTCTTCTATGACACCCAACATCATCAAACCTCAAGGGAAGATGCAACTTGAAGATTATACAATCCATGTTGTAGGTCTTGATCTACACTCAGCCTGACCACAAGACAAAGTCAAGTTGATGTAGGAGACTCAGAGGGTTGTGACAATAGAATTTTTGAAGCATAGTCATGAATTAAAGAAGAGGGAAGAGGAGCTCAAAAATTTTAAAGAAAGAATGGAGATCCTAAAAAGATGGAAAAGGTGAAGGATGTCAAAATTGCACACTTGTCTCAATAAGTGCATGCAAAGAAGGCCAAACTCCAAGAGGAACTTGCAAAGTTCCAATCCCAAGATCCCAACCTAGATACCAACCCACAACATAAGAATCAAGAGCTAAAGGAGCGGTTGGCTTAAGTGGAGAAGGAAGCGCAAGAAAATAATAAGGAGCTTCACAACCAACGGGGTCAATTTGAAAAGGAGATCGAAGAATTGAAGGTCTCTCTGGAGAAGGAATCTGGATCCTGAGGTCAAGTGGAGGAGCTGATATGAAGCAAAGACATAGAGTTAACAACTCTACAATAATGGCTTAATGTATCAGACAAGAAGGTTGATGAGCTGATGGAGGAGATCAGGTCAAAGGAGGTCAAGATAAATCTTTTGAAAGTTTCCTCCCAGCCCTTTGTTCCTTAATCGAATTCCCTTTTAGTGGCCCAAGAGTTATATGTCTCCTATTGGGAGAAGGTCAAGTCCTCCTATTTATCCCTACAACCAGTGCTAAAATTCATGGTGGATGTGGTAAGTTTGAGCGGGGAGGTGTGTAGGACAATTGAATAATTTTTCAAATCTATTGTTGAGAGGGTCCTGATGGCCGAGAAATTGTTGGGTAGGTTGTATAAAGTAACAGATGCATAATTGGCAAGGGAAGGGATAGAGGATTGGAGGTTGGCTACCAAGAAGTCAAAGGAATTCATCTATTATTATGCAATGATCCTCCAAGACAATGATTATTTGGCATCCCTGAATCTAACTATGAATAATATGTAGGTGCAATTTTCATACTTGACTCAGTTGGGTTTTCCTTTATTTCTCTCTAAAAATTTGGTGGCCACAGTGGAGCATATTACAGTAAATATTGAGGAGAAGTAGCAGGACTTGTATGCTTTTCAATCATTCAACCAGCCTCCCAAGATAGTGAATATTGAAGACATTATTCATCCAGTGGTGCGACTTCTTTTCCATATTGAGTCCGGGACCAGGATCTCCATGGAGCTACCTTTCAAATAAATCATCGATCTGCATGAGGTGCAAGAGAATTTGTGTGCCTTATCGATGCCATCTAAGGTTGACTAGCTGCCTCTGCAAACTACCCTTTCCAAGCTTTGATGTCTGCCCAATGGAGAAGGCTCTGGTAATTGAGCCAAGATTTTGGGTTCTCTTTTCGCAAGTGAAATGCCCCTGATAGTCACCAAAATATATGGATTTATTAATCCTTGAAGCTCCCTTCGGTTTGGGTTTTGTTCGGCTTTTTATAAGCCTTGGTTATGTGTGATATCTTTACAACTCTTTGAACTCCTTTGGTCACGCCTTCATATGCTTTTCCATGTGTTAGTAGTGTGTGCCTTTGAAAATCCTCTCCCCTTTGTTTCATCTATGATCCCCATCCGTGTGCCATGTTGCATTGATCCTCAAATGCCTTTTGGGCAGGCCTTGCAGTCAGAATCTCAAGCCAAAGTTGTGCCACATGTCATTCTCACAAGGATTGTATCCTGAGGAAATGAAAGATGAGTAAAATCCCCCACCTCTGCTCCACATGTCACCTCCACAGAGGCTTTGGTCGCAAAGGAGGGAAGTGTGAAAAGGATGCTTTATTTCCTCGCCATGTGTCCTAACTGACTCTTCAAACAGTTAGACATGTGTCTTCATGAGGTTTTCACTACTTCCCCTCAGGTCCACAACCATCATTTTTTGCAAAGCGCACTTCGTTCGAGGAAACTAAAGGATCTTTTTGTTACGATTGTCCTTGAATCATCCAAATGGAAGATGACCCGTGTCTATGGAATCTTTTGGTTATTGTCTCTCAAGCAATGGAAAAGGTCTATATATATTGTTGTAACTCTCTGAGAAAGGGTTCATAAATATAGAAAAAATAGACTAAAAACTCTAAGCCTTTGTATTGTTTTTTTACTATTGTATTAAGACTTACAGATTGTGCCAATTGTTCGTCCTCTCTATTTCTTAGTTAATAGATAGAATATTATATTGTGTTATTTGTTGTACTAAGTAGTTTATTTGTACGACTTTTACAGTTTCAATATAAATTTTATATTCGGATCATGTCTCAAACTCTTCTTGTTCAGTGAATGTATATGGAGGTTATACTATGTCATTTTATTAACTTCTTAGGATTTTCACCTATGTTTTCTATTATTTTCGGACATGGAAATTGTTGAACGGGCCCTTAAACCTCATCTGAAAGGAAGGTTCCCCATGCCTATATACTTAAATCTTGGCGCATTGCCTTAGTGATTAGACATTATTTTTATATCTGCTTCCTTTTCCCATTCTCAAACCTTAATTACATGAAGATCCGAATTCATTAAAATCCAGAGGTTATTCATTATAGTGCAATTAGTCCCCCATTAACTGAGTTTCCCATAAGGTTATTTTCCTAATAATTTTAGGCATCAAAAAAAATTCATCGTTTAAATAGAACAAGTATTGTTTCCTACTAAATATTTTAAGGAAAATTTGTTTCAAAATGGACATTCACTTTTTACAAGCATTTAATGTTGTTCGATTTAACAGTTTAATAAACAAGACTATTTTCAGCTACTAGATAACCTTACAACAAAACAATGGCATTAAAAATAGAATATTCACTGTTTGCATCAATAAAATACTCTTTTAGACTAAATAGTTACATTTTTATGATAGACAATGCCATTTTCTAACAGAACATACATTTTTTGCAATTACTCAAAGCTATTTCAAGTTGTTTTGATGTTGAATAATAACATTACAAATTAATATTCATTATTTTAAATAGAATGGGGTTCTATCTCAATGAACAAAGAATGAACAATGATGTTTTCCAGTACAAATATTTCATATAGCTATCTCGTCCATCATTTTCCAATAAAGTCATTAAGTTTTCTCTAACAAATTTGGCTAACATAATGCCCATTTCTCAAAATTTTGATAACATAAATGATATTATATTTTTTGAAGCAATCATGCAAGAATTATAATGAAACTGATTTGACATACTCGTTGAATTGAAACTAAGCAACCATGTGGTCAGGGGGACTTAACTCTAAGTCTAAGTTAGTGTTCCTAACTTAATCCATGCCTTTCAAGGCCATTAAAAAGCATACATTGGTCACTCTAGGAGCGACTGCCCCTTTACAAGACTGGTTCATTCTTTTCTTAACCGATCAAAGGTCGTATTCAAACTTACTCATAAAGAATTATTGGGCTTATACCAAATAACTATGTCAACATGCAGACTCATATATGTATCTTACTCAAATGAAATAACCTATCAATCATGAAGATTGATCCTTACATGGTTTAAATGAAACCCAACTTATGCATTCCATCATTTCCTCTATTTGAGGGCGACCTCATTATGCAAATATTTTTTCACATTCTCAGCAATGAACTTTATTCCTTACCATTATCAGCCTAGCCAATAATGGAAGGTGATTCATTTGAATTAAAACACAGTTGATACTTTTAAATAAAAAAATAGAGGAATATACCTCTTCCCATAGGTTCAACATTCAAACCATTACAAAATTAGACACAATAAAACATACACTTGGTCGGAATGAGATTCTAATAGCCTTGACACGACTAGCATTATCATGCAAACCTATATGATAGTCACATCTTAAAGGATTCCATGCCTTGGTCTAGCTCTATAGGCTAGCCGATAAGGCTCCAACCTAAATACTCTTCATGCAAGCAGGCCATAAGCTATGCAACACCCAGAAGGTGGTCAATAAGACACTTCCTTCAGCTCAAAGCCATAACACATAGACAGTGAAAATGTATGTTTACTATGCTATCAGATTTTTAACAAAATGCACTGACTACCACTAGCTTAATATGTAAAAATGATAAGGAAATCAATATTGTTTCTAAGGAAACCGATTTACCTCAATAATCAAGATTTTTGGATGAAGCTTCCTCTATTTTTTCTAGAACAACGACCTCTTCTCTACTTTTTCCTTGAGCTGCTAGTTGATTATTTCCCCAAATTCATTATTATTTTTCCTCTCCACTATCTATTCTCAAATGGAAACTATGTTTTTTCCCTTTTGCATGTGGCTGGGGCAATGTCATTATGGATTTTTTGTCATAGTTGTTGGCCTCTATTTTTGAATATTTCCATAATGTTTCGGTATGCCACGTCCTTCGTGGGTCAGCTTCAAGATTTTAGCTTGATTTCCACTCAGTTCGATATGGCATTATCGCTTATTGAATTAAATTCAAACAGTATATACATGTTTATGTATATATATAGTTTATATATGTGTATATATAGTTTATATATTTATATATATATTTTATATATGTATATATGTGTGTGTATGCATATTATATGTGTATATATATATAAATATTCTTATGTGTTTTCAACATTCATTCACATTCACTATATATATGTTTTCAAATTTACATTACTTATATACATGTATATAATTATATATATATATATATATATATATATATATATATATATATATATATATATATGTATATGTATATACATATATTCGTATTAGGGATGCATACATGTATATATATAACAATTTATATACATATATATATGTATGAATTGTTTGTTTGAAGAAGTTTATGAGTTGCATATGCTATCACTGAATTAAATAAAAACTTTTATTCCACTTTAAACATCCATTTGTATAATTTCACATGATGAAACTCTTATCCTTTAATCATTCCTTGAAATACGTACCTTCATTTTCTTAAAAACACAAGGTTTAGATAGAAAATTTAATCTACAAGCCATTCATTTTCAATCACTGAAAACATTTCAAGTCATGAAATTATGTTGTTTTATATATGTAGAATAGTTCACTTGCAAGTTATCATGTCATTTGTGGTGTGTGCACCCAAATTCCAATTGGCTTACCATTCGATTCAGCTAAATAATCCTACTTCAATTGTGTTCTCGTCCTTCAACTTGTCACCGTGCAACTACACACACTTGCACTTACAAATTCATCAGTAATGTTCAATTCTTGATAACATATAAGATAGTTTCAAAAGTTCACATAGTCAACATCATTCAACTTCTTTCAAATCTATTATTTTGAAAATTCCAAATTTTCAATTTAATATGTTTTGAATTTCTTCATTAATTAAATTTAGCATATTTCAATAAAAAATTGGGTTATGATGGATTAGCACTTAAGTATAGGGTTGAGAGTACATGGTTGAGGATTGAGGTTTTATAGTTGAGGGATAATGTTCAAGGTTGAGTGTCTAAGGTATGGGGTTAAAATTTGAGGGTGTAGGCTTTAGGGTTTAAGGTATAAGGGTGAGGTTATAGGGTATAGGGATGAGGGTTGAGGTTGTAGGGTTTGAGGTTTAAGGTATAGGGTTGAGGGTTGAGGGATTAGGGCTTAATTATAGGGTTGAGGGTACATGGTTGAGGGTTGAAGGTTTAGGGATTAGGGCTTAATTATAGGGTTAATGGGATAAGGTAGAGGGTTTAGGGTTTAGGGTTTATAGTTGAGGGATTAAGTATTGGGTTTAAGTATAGGGTTAAGAGTTTAAGTATATTGTTAAGGTACAATGTTTAGGGTTAATTTTATAAGGTTGAGGGTACATGGTACATGGATTAGGGTTGAGGTTGTAGGGTTTAGGGTTTAAGGTATAGGGTTGAGGGTTGATGGATTAGAGTTTAAGTATAGCGTTGAGGGTTGAGGGTTCAAGTTGTAAGGTTTCAGTTTTAGGGTTTAAGGTATAGGGTAGAGGGTAGAGGGTAGAGGGTTTATATTTGAGGGATAATGTGCAAGGTTGAGTGTTTAAGGTATAGGGTTAAGGGTTGAGGCTATAGGGTTTAGGATTTAAGGTATAGGGTTGAGGGTTGAGGGAATATGGCTTAAGTATAAAGTATAGGGTATAGGGTAAAGGGTTAAGGGTTTAGGTACAATATTCAAGGTTTATGGTATAAGGGTGAGGGTATAGAGATGAAGGTTGAGGTTGTAGGGTTTAGGGTTTAAGGTGAAGAGTTGAGGAGTTGAGGGTATAAGGCACAGGGTGAAGGGTTGAGAGTGTATTGTTAAGTGCATATGGTATAGGTATTATGGTTTAAGATATTGGATATAGGGTTTAGGGTATGGATTGAGGGTATAAGGAATAGGGTGAAGGGTTGAGGCTATAGGGTGTAGGGTTTAGGGTTTAGGGTTGAGGGTATAGGATACAGGGTAAGGGGTTTACATTTGAGGGATAATGTTCAAGGTTGAGTGTCTAAGTTATAGGGTTGAGGGTTGAGGGTGTAGGTTTTAGGGTTAACTATAGGGTAGAGGGTAGAGGGTAGAGGGTTGAGGGTTTAAAGTTAAGGATTTAGGGATAATATTCAAGCTTTAGGGATGAGGGTTGAGGTTGTAGGGTTTAGGGTGTAATATAAAGGGTTAAGGTATTGAGGGTATAAGGCATAGGGTGAAGGGTTGAGAGTGTATGGTTAAGAGTATAAGGTATAGGAATTAGGGTTTAATATATTGGGTATAGGGTATAGGGTATGAATTAAGGGTATAAGGAATAGGGTGAAGGGTTGAATTTTTAGGGTGTAGGGTTTAAGATTTAGGGTTTAAGGTATAGGGTTGAGGGATTAGGGTTGAGGGTTGAGGGTAGAGGGTAGAGGGTTTACAATTGAGGGATAATGTTTAAGGGTGAGTGTCTAGGTTATAGGTTTAAGGGTTGAGGGTTTAGAGTTTAAGGTATAGGGTTGAGGATTGAGGTATTAGGGCTTAAGTTTAGGGTAGAGGGTAGATGGTAGAGGGTTTACAGTTGAGGGTTTAGGGACAATATTCAAGGTTTAGGGTATATGGTATAGGGATGAGGGTTGAGGTTGTAGGGTTTGGGGTTTAAGTTATAAGGTTGAGGCCTAATTAAGGGTATAAGGCATAAGGTGAAGGGTTGAGAGTGTATGGTCAAGTGTATAGCATATAGGGATGTTGCATTGAATTGAAACATGCACACAAAGGTTCATGTCATGTATAATGACAAATATGACATATAACAAGGGAATTATGGTGAAATTTCATATCACACAAAAAACAACACATACATAACACTTATAAGGTGTCATCGTTGCTTGAAGAAAGGTCTCATAGATATACCTCAACCCAACCCCTACACACATGACAATGTTAAAGAAACCTTAATAAATTCATCAAATCAAAAATGTGAGCACGCTTTGAAAAGGTTGAGATTTTGCATCATTTAGAGCAAGCCAACGTGCATTCACACTTTTTGCAAGTAAAAATATGCTCGCATTATAATGCGAGTGTGATTTGTAAACTTCTTAAAATGGTCAAAAGGGTAGGACACCCATGATTTAGGACCACATTCTCTTCTATTCTCTTGATTCTATAGATTATTTGACAAAAAAATGCTTTTTAATGTTGTTGGGGAAAGCACATGTAATTTTTAAGCATTCTACCAACTTTGCACCACCTTTTTATTGTTTACCAACTTAGGAAAAAAGAAATATTAGAATATTTACATAAAATTTGATTATATGAACTCAAATTTTCATGTTTGTAGTGTTACAATATTAATTATCATTCTATTGTTATAATTTCATATTATAGATAATTATATAGTTTTTAGTAATTCTATTAGAGTTATATAGAATTGAACGTTGAAAAGGAAGAAAATTCATGATAAGCTCAAATTATTGAGGAGTTTCATGCAAGAAGAAAAAAAAAATACACATAATTGAGTACTTTCTCATATTGAACCTCAAATTTTAAGGTGTTTCAAGTCTTTATACATTTACTTTACATTTTCCTTCATTATCTTATGTCTCTTTATCATTTCTTATCATACATGCTTAATCAAATGATTTGATTTTTTTATCACATTGATTTTGGGATTAGATTTTGCTAAGTATTCAAAATTATGAGTGCTCAACATACATACCTTTAATCAAATGCATTATATTTTTCTAAGGGATTAGATTAGATTTTGTTAATATAATACAATGCATCATATTAATCATCCTTATCTTTATGGTACTCAACATACCCTTCCTTGGAAGATAAATTTTCATCCTTTCTTATTTAGAGGGCTTTTTCACATTCAAATGAAACAAATTTAGATAAAAGAAACTGAACGAATATTATATTTTATTGTATTTTAACTCTATATAACTCATTGAGAAAATATATTATTTGTTTGTGTGCCAAAATCACCACATCAAATTGCTTCTCTCTTGTCAAATTGACTATGTGATGCCATCCCACATTCAATTTGCAAGGATCATACAATCCTTCTTAGGATATCTTAGCATTACATAAATTTTGCATGGTTTCATGGGAGTCACATTGGTTCCAACTCAAGTTGCTTATGTTTAATGATTCTATCTACATTAATATTGAATAGTGTCATGCTTGCATATGTCATATCACGCTAGCTCCAATTTCATGATGCATTATATTATATACCAAGTTTATATGGTGTCATGTGTGCACATGTTGGGACACACAAGTAGTAACTCATTGATCTACTTATGACTCATGACTCCATATATATCAACTTTATAAGGTGGTCATGCATTCACATTGTGGGAGCCGCACTAGTTCCAAATAAATGATTCCCACACATGTCATAACCCCTTCTACACCACTTACCATGTGTACACTTTGTAGGGGCTACACTATTTCCAACTACAAAATTCCCTATACACCATGGCACACATCACATAAACTATCATATTATATTACAAGTTTTGCTTCACATATGTTGAATAAAATGATTGATTATTATAGTTTTTTGTGTACTAGTATTTTCTGCAATTAATGATTTGGTGTGAAGGTGCAAAAGGATGGTGTGTTTTTTTAGGTACACAATGATATTGATATGCCATCTAAGCTCCAAAAAATTTCATTTTCATGCTTGTCCGCTTCTTTCACTACATTTTTTATTTTTGCATGGATGAATACTATAGATTTGCACACATATCAAAGTGGAGGGGAAATTTAAAGGATAAAATCATATACCTTATATTTCTATAGCATGAAATCCATTTTTATGCCCTTTTTTTCCCTTTGTTTTTCATGTTTGAACATAGAGCCTCTCACTCACTGTCAAACTTGCAACTCCTTGCATTTGGATTCCCTTGATTGTTAAATGCCTCTTTGGACTGTCATATATTGTACATCATAATTTGATGACTAATTTCGGATTTGTGTAAGATATCTCTTTACTTTATAGTACCATGGTCAAACTAATATTTATCCCTTTTTATGATACAGATAAAATTCTTCATCATGTCGAGGAAATGATCAAGAATACATCATCTAACATTGGATGAGAAAGAAGCATTTAATGTAAAGAAAAGAGAAGAAATGAGGCACCTTCATTAAAGAAGTAAATTGAACACGCTAGTAGAAGAAATTCCAATTCAAGAGGAACGTGAACCACCAATGAGAGATATTCTACTGGTGGAACAAAGGAAATGAATGAAAAACCTTCGTGCAATGAGAGATTTGAATCCCGTAGTTGGAGACACGTCATCTACCACAAGTCAATATGGAGAGACACCACCTACCACATCTCAACTTGAAATTACATCATAACTCACATGTGAAGAAGGAGGTACACCATATTTCTCATCTCAACCTCAAGGTATGTCATTTATCCCATCTTCGATCGAAGGTATGCCATCTATCCCATCTCATTTAAATATTGATGAAATTCCTACTGTTGAGGAAAATTTACCTTTGAGAACACCTCCTAGAATTTTGCGTAGAAAGCCCAAAATATTTTACATGCAATGGATGATAAGATTCCAAAATGTACTTGTAGAAGATATGCTAATAAGATTTGGAGATTTATCTTTGAAAAATTAAATGAAACCAGAGGATGTCAACTATTTGTTGAAATGATGAGAAATCTAAAGTATAGGTCCATTATGAAGATTCTTGGGTTGAGAACATTAGAAGATTCGAGTGAAAAATCTATTGTGAAGAATCTAATGAGTGCATATGAGAGTGTGGGTATAACCTCACACATCAAAGATAGTAATATCACATGGAATATCATTACATCAACAATACTAAGTAATCAAATGAAGAAAGATCGTCTTATCAGAAAGACAAGTGAAGCATTGATAATAAATAGAAATTTTTTATTGAGAGCCATTGGAAGGTACCAAAGAATTGAGCACACTAATGACAATGAATTATGGGAATTCTTAGGGAGACTACCATGATTAATAAACCAATTTTTGAAGCATTGAGATCCCTAATTGAAGACTTTTGAAAGAATAACACAAGGGTATCTCTGAAATAAAGAGATATGATAAGAAGGAGAATTGGTAGTTGAAACCATGAGCCACATCCAAAGCATTTTTAGGATATGACTCAAACATTTTTTTGGTAAATTTCTAGATATGTATCCTCAAGTTAAAATTTGTCAAATATTTTTTGAAATGCTAAATCCTTTCTATGTCAAAATAAATCACACGCGTACTACTTGTTGTTGTAGAGTACATATTGAATTTTCTAACCATTTTGATGTTTATTGATGTGTATGTTCAGATTTGCATACTAACAGTATTTTGCAGGACTGTGGCATGCATACCCCACCTACATCTTCAAGAGATTTCATATCAACAATTTTAGTGAAAGAGAGGAAGGTCAATTATTCTACAAGAAATTATGCTTGGATGGCACATGTCAGCATTGTGGTGGCTTTCAATGTATGCCAATATGTGAACTTATGGAAAGTACACATGCGGTTGGAAATGAACTAGTAGAATTTGGAAAGTATGAGATAGTGGATACAATATAAAAGATACTAAAGAAACAAAAATGTGTGATTTGGTTATTAAAAAGATTCTCGTGTATCAATTTATGTCTATATTTTGTGATAGTATAGTGTATGAGTATGAAAGGAATACACATAGAGATCAATGGTTGGACTTGCAATTCAAGTTATGCAAGGACACATTTCCACTTAATAGCATTTTTTTAGTCATAGAATTTATAAAGAACTATAGTCTACAACCATAGTTTGAGGTGCAATCATAGTATTATAACTCCACACGGGTTGCTATATTTGTGCGCATAGAATTCATTCATGCTAGTGACATTACAGAGGATGATAAAAAGATCACAAGGGAGTATTTTTTTAATATCAGTGATGATCACACACATTCTACAGAGTTCATGCAAGGTTGCTTTCAGGTGTTGTACCATTATTGGCTAGAAGGGACATGTCATTCTATCAGCATATCATATGGTCAGATAATTGTGCACATCATAATTCAAGAACTCATGAATGTTCTATTGGTTGAGTAGGATGCATAATGTTACAATTTTTTAGAGTATGTGGAACCTTTTTGAGGTCAGGCATGGAAAGGGGGAGCATGATGGTGCAAGAGCATGTATCAAAAGATCCATAGCATGAGAAGAGATGAATTATAAAGACAATACAAAGTTGACAGATGCAAAACCAATTGTCAAGTGGTGTAATGCTTCAATGGGTCCAGGTAATGAAGGTAAGTCTTCAATTCATAGATTTTTTTGGTTGATAGATGATACTAACATTACAAAATATGAGGATTGTTGTATACTGACAAGATCAAGTGAGATACATTCTTTCAGAAGATCTAATGTAGGTTCATGGAGTATCCATACGTGGAATATGGCATGCTATTGTTCCTCATGTATAGTTCAAGCGTGAAATGAGTGTGAGTCAAAGGAGTGGGTCAATAAATGGCGGTTAAGATGTTTAAGCCCACTTGGCGTGTATCAACTCCTGACGAAATTGTAAATGACACAGATGGAATCATTGGTTAACTTTGATCACATATCAAATCTAGTTCAACCAAGTAATATATCTACTTGCATAGTTTTTGTAGTTCCTAATGTTATCTTACTTTTTAGTGTTTTTTAATGTTGACTAAATGTATCTAATTTGATGCAGATATCAATGCAAGGCATGTTTATGCAATTATTGCAGATGAGACAATGAAGAGGGAAAAGTTATTACTTTTTTCATTATGTCAAGGACAAAAATAAATTGGAGGCTCTAGTTACAAATGGAGAAAACATTGAATACTATACAAGCTCAGTGGTTGTTACTGGAACATGGCTTAGAAGGTACCCAATTAAGAATTATTTAGTTTGTTGGACTTTGACATGCACAAAAAGATTTGTCATTACTTAAACCTTATCGTGGAATCCAATTTTCATTTGATCAAATATGGGGGTAGACCTTTGAACAATAACTTGTGGAAATTGTGTCATGATTCTAACCATGAGATAATACTTGACACAATAAAGAGTAGAGCAGGCCCGGATGGTTAGTTGGATTGATTTTTAAGTATGTACATTGAATTTGTAAAGTCATGTTATTGATCACTTTTTTAGGCATTCTTGCATAGATTTAAACCTCTTCTTCATTCTAACTCAATCTAACACTATCTACATGTTTCATTTTTGACATTAATCATGAATAAAATATAAAACTATTTATGTTTTCTATGTTTTCAATATTTATTTTGATGTTAATGTATTGCAATTGATAATTAGATATTTCATTGTCACATTTAAACTTTACTTATGTTTTGGGTGTAGATTGCATATGGCATAGGAAGGACTTACTGCCCCTATTTAACTTAAAGTTTCTCATTTTCTTGCTATTACATTTCACTTAAGTCCTTGCCATACTTTTGGGTGAAATTTTGTTGCATTTCCTAAAACAAGAATTTTTGGTGCTTGAAATGTTTTTCCTCCCTCTTGCTCCATTATAATGAAAACAATTTTCAAAATATATATGGAGGAATCAACACCAAGGATTATTTTTTCATACACCTTCCCATACTTCACTATATTATAAATATAGGTGCAAATATTTCTTACTTTGATTTTTTTGATAATTTTATGGTACCTTTAATTGCTATTGTGCATGAGCTAACTATCAATACCCCTATTGAAACTCTCCATATAATTTAGTTTGGAAAACATAGTATAAGGGTTACAATCATGGAGATATTTCATAACACTGAGATAACCAAAAGGACATAAAGAAAAATACAACCTATACATCCCACTATACAACCAAAAGGTCAATAAAACAGAGCAGGGAATCATAAGGAAGGCATTAGTAGTAAATTTATGAGGAGAAAATTATAAGATTTTGAATAATAGTTATGAGAGGGAAGTTATATTATAGTTCAAAATTAAAATCTTGAAGATAAAGAAATTTTCTAAAGAGCAAAATGATTTTCATAATATACCTCTCCAATTATCTTTCCTTCACTCTTGCATTCCTTGAAATAGAAAGGGATATATATAGGATATTGGAGATTATAGACATTTTGGTAACATAGATTTGAATGCACCCCCTATCTCTTATTTTAAGTTCTAAAACTTGAATATGGAAGACTGTCACCCTATCATCCCTTCCTTGTGAATTTTCAGTCCAATTATGATCTTCCTAGGTTTGTCCTCGTAATCTCAAGATCACTACCCTCCATGCTTGATATGATTTTACTTTTATTGTGCTTGCACTGTGCTTGAAAATTGACTATTCATTATCAATATGGATCATTGTATGGACTATCCTCATGAATGGATTGTGTTATTCCCTTTGTGTTTGACCCATGACTAGTTTTCTTTTGTTGTTTTCCTTTGGTCTTAGCTCATGAAATCTGCCCGTCTCTACTGCCATCTCCACCTTTTCCATTGCACTTTGAACAAACTATTATCAAGTGCAAGATTGATGTATCCATTGTAAACTACCTCTTCATTCACTTTGAAGGGATTGTTATCTTGCAAGATTGATGTATCCATGTCAACATTCACATTTTTTGAAAAAAGATGAATCATTTGCAATAACCATATTATTTTTTGTCTTCATTTTATTCTTGATATTTCTAATATTCTACTCTAAGATAGGGTTATCATGTGCTTCTATTTATTCAATCTCAGTTGTAAAGTGTGAATTCTCTATCACACTAACAACTTCTTCCTTCATAATTGAATTGTTCATATTTAGGTTTTGACCAAGTTGATCAGTAGTAACAACACCTAGAACTTGGGAATGACTCTATTATCCTTGTGTAATGATAGACCCATGAAAAATATCTACAACCATTTTGTTTCAAGTTATAGGATCATGTAGGGCCCCTCTATAATAATCTCTTATTTTTCATATCTCCAATCCATTTTCTCGTAGTGAAAATTTTTTAGTTGATGGAAAAAGCATAAAATGCATTGAAGAGAAAGTTGCAAGGTGGTGTAATTTTTGTTTTGTTCATTATGCGACCAAACCAACAATTCCAACACGTTCGTATGGGTATTTTTATTCTAGGAAAGGTCCTATTTCACACCCCAACATACTGGAACGTTGCAGACTACATTGTACCAATGATTTCTCTTAAGAGACCAAAGTGTGAAAAAGAAACAAAAGTTGACAAGATCTTTCTCAAAAATTATGAAAATTACAACTATTTCGTCTGAAGTTACAAGATCATGCAGGGCCCTTCTACAATAACCTCTCTCATTTTTTCATATCTCTAATCCATTTTCCCGTGGTGACAAGTTTTTAGTTGATAGAAAAAGCATCAAATGCATTGAAGAGAAAGTTGCAAGGTGGAGTAATTTTTGTCATGTTCATTGTGTGACCAAACTAATAGTTCCAACATGTTTGAAGGGGTATTTTTATGCTAGGAAAGGTCCTTTTTTGTACCCTAGCATGCCGGAATGTTCTAGGCTACATTGCATTGATTATTTCTCTTAAGAGACCAAACTACGAAAAAAGAAACAAACTTTGATGAGCTCTTTCTTGGAAATCGTGGAACTTACAACCATTTTTTTTAAAGTTACAAGATCACGTAGGACCCCTCTATAATAACCTCTCTCAGTTTTTCATATATCCAATTCATTTTCCCATAGTGACAAGTTTTCAATTGATGGAAAAAGTGTCAGATGCATGCAGTGTAAAGTTACAAGGTGGCGTAAAAAAAAAAAAATTCATCATGCAACCAAACCAACAATTCCAACATGTTTGAATGGGTATTTTTTATGCTAGGAAAGGTATATTTTTGCACCCTAGCATGTTGAAACGTTCTAGGCTACATTGCACTGGAAATTTCTCTTAAGAGACCAAAGTGTGAAAAAGCAACAAACTTTGACGAGCTCCTTCTAGGAAACTATGACACTTACAACCATTTTTTCTAAAGGTAAGGGATCAACTAGGGTCCCTCTATAATAACCTCTTTGAATTTTTCATATCTTCAATCCATTTTCTCATAGTGGAAAGCTTTCAGTTGATGGAAAAAGCATCTGTTGCAATCAAAAGAAAGTTGCAAGATAGCCTAATTTTTGTTATGTTCATTGTGTGGAAAAACTAATAGTTCCAACACATCAGGGTGGGTGGGTTTATGGTAGACAAGTTCATTTGTTTCACCCTAGAACACCATATTGTTCTAAGCTACATTGCACCAGTGCTTTCTCTTAAGAGCCCTAAGTGCTAAAAAGTGGAAAAATTTGATGAGTTGTTACTCTGAAACCATTGAACTTAGAAAAATTTCTTCTGAAGTTATAAGGTCATGTAGGGTATCTCTATAATAACATCTCTCATTTTTTCATATATCCAGTTCATTTTCCCATGGTGACAAGTTTTCAATTGATGGAAAAAGTGTTAGATGCATGCAGTGTAAAGTTGCAAGGTGGTGTAATTTTTGTTTTGTTCATCGTGTGACCAAACCGACAATTCCAACATGTTTGAATGGGTATGTTTATTCTAGGTAAGGTAATTTTTGCACCCGAGTATTTTGGAACATTCTAGGCTACATTGTATTGGTGATTTCTCTTAAGAGACCAATGTGCGAAAAAGAAGCAAAATTTGACAAGCTCCTTCTCAAAAATTGTGACACTTACAAAAAAAAATTATAAAGGTACGAGATCAAGTAGGGTCCCTCTACAATAACCTCTAACAATTTTTCACATCTTCAATCCATTTTCCCATGGTGACAAGCTATTAGTTGGTGGAAAATGCATCAGTTGCATTCAAAAGAAAGTTGTAAGATAGCCTAATTTTAGTTATGTTCGTTGTGTGGCCAAACCAATAGTTCCAAAACATCAGGGTGGGTTGTTTTATGGTAGGAAAGTTCATGTTTTTCACCCTAGAACACCATATTGTTCCAAGCTACATTGTATTGATGTTTTCTCTTAAGAGCCCTAAGTGCTAAAAAGTGGCAAACTTTGACGAGTTGTTACTCTAAAACCGTGGAACTTAGAAATATTTCTTTTGAAGGTATAAGTCATGTAGGGTCTCTCTATAATAACCTCACTTATTTTTTCATATATCCAAGTTATTCCACTATGGTGATGTATTTTAGATGTTCCAAAAAGTGTCAATTGCATTTAGTAAAAAGTTGTTGAGAGGCATTGTTTACATTCCTCATCTCATGGGGGTAAACCGACAGTACCAACACATTGGGGTGGCTACAAAATAAGTCCACTTTATGATTTTTGGTCAACGTATTTTTCTTTATACTCTTATGACTGAATTATCTACACCAAATAATTAGTCTCATTCATTGATTGAACTCAATGCATTCATAAAAAAATTGGTCAATATAGGAATACATTTTTTTGAGAAGAAGGAAAGAGTGGGCATGAATAATACCTATATAAATTTGTAGTGATCGGTCAAGTAGAGGATAGGTAGTTGAATGGATGGGTACTTGAATATACTTCAATAAAATTATTGGAAACATAATGTAAATTTTTTGTACTTTGTCTTCAATAAAACTTGATTCCATAACTATATGCCAAAAATATGGCATCTAAGACCACAAACACATAGTGGTGTAGGAAAGATAATAATTAACTGACAAATATAGGTGAAATGAGTGTGAAGATCACCATTAAAAAGGTAATAAAAAATTTCACATAAAATACTTGTGGGAAACTAAAAAAGGTAAAGGTACATCATGATAAAATTCTTCACATCCTCATTGTCTTTATTTTATCAATACAACAAAATATTAAGAATGAATGGGTAAAAAAGCATAGTATTCAATAAAGTGTGAAAATGCTTACAAACAAGAATACATAAATCTAAAAATAAGTTATGAAGCATGGAATACACTTGGATTTTAAATACATCTACGAATATCCATTGAAGCTTGTCATTGTATAATGGATGCAACATATTATTATTGAAAACTTGAAATCTAAAAATATAATCCTTAATTGGCTCTTTTTCCTTGTGTTTTCATTACATGCTCGAGAGATAAACATCTTAGCATGTTTTGAAGCACTTAGTTTATTATAAGGAAATAATATAGGAATATTTTTGTAAGAACGGATTGGAATAACATTTTAATCATTTATAGTTTTGATTATATTGGAAAAATAGGTTTTGAAGGGACTCAAAACTCTTTACATCACATTACATCAAAATGTTTCTACGAAAGAGAATACTCAATAAATCATAAGCAGTCGCTAATAGCCAAAAAACAACAACCAAATAGCAAGAAAGTAGGAATAGAGAAAACAACTCACAAATACTAAAATTACTTCATATTCTTCAAGGTATTGGCCACCTCAATCTCCTATCATAGTGTAGATTAGCCATATCCATCAACTCTTTTTTTTCTTCTTTAAATGTCTTCCTTAGGCTCCCCCTCATTCTAGTGCTCGGGCCTTTAGCCTCCTCTTTGACATTCTTCTTCTAATCCTTCTCAATAATTTTTGCAAAGTACATTTGGTCCTCACGAAGCTGACCAATTTTTCCAAAGAGAACCTTGAGAGAGTCTACACTATTCTTGACATAACTATGACTAATATCCAAGATATTTTTGATGTCCTCATTTGTTTCCTTGATCTTTTCCTCCATTACACCAAGGCTTCTTTCACACTAGGATTTGAAATTATAAAAAGATTAATCATTTATAGTTACATCAAATTATTATTCATTTATTTAAATAATCATTTATAATGCAAATATTCACACCATCAAAAAAAAGATATGTATTAAACAAATAGCCATATAGGCATACATCAATATATGTCAATATAAGTATAATATATATACCAAAAACCCATATAGGCTTACAAGAATGCCATATGCGCATATAGTGTCACATATATACAATACAAACTATATGTTCAAAAAATCCATATAGGTATACAACAAATGACCCTAATAAATAGTCATTTCCCTCTAGGTGAAGAAAACAAATCATGAGCGGCCTTTGATAGACAGGGGGTGGAGATGCATATGATGGTGGTCTACTTTGAATTCATTCACTGGACCTCATGTTTAATTCTTCATGGAGTTGCACCTATTACAATAAAAATTATAGACATTAATATATAAAAATTACATTATATAAAATGAAATATTTAACAAAATAATCACTTATTGTAACTAAATGTTATGTCTCCTCATTCAATAATAGACAACTAAACAATGAATGTAATGTGAAATTTACTAATTTTCCCCATACCTCAATCAAAGGCATCAAGCTCACTACTGGTACAGTGACACCATGCTCCACTATCCTATCAATATCAAGAGGCATGTCTACTTGCATCATCTGAAAATAAAATAGTATTATTCAATTACCAAAAGTAGAAGAGTGATGCAGATCATGGCTTATAATGTATGACATAGTCAACAAAATTTTGAGTACTTATTGAACTATTTATTGCTTCATAGTTTAATAGGTGGTTATTGGAATATTGTGTTATTTTTAGTCTCGTTAGGAATCCCATAACTAGTGAATATGACATAACAAGGGGACTTATTAGGATATATTGTAGCATGGTTAGATTAGAGTTTATATTTTACCATTGCATAGTGAATACTTACTTGATAATGTGATTTGGTTTTTCATAGGATGATGTTTACTAGAGAAAAAGAAATACCATTTTGAACCTAATAGATTTTCATATGAATACCATTTCAATATCACAACTAAAAATTTATGAGCAATATAGGACATGTGTTCCTTTTAGTATATGTTAGTGCATCCGATTATATTTCAAATATTGTTTTATGATCCTGGAGGGAGACATTATCTTGAAGTCCCATGAAGGTGATGATAGAATCATCATTATGGAGGATGTGAAATGGTGTGTGATTTTATTGATCTACGGTGATGATTAAGGTTAGTCATGGGTTCAATGAAAGGATTGGTGATATGGGTGATGGGATTAAGAAAGGGATTTATGATGGGGGTGATGAAAGGATTGGTGATGGGTATGTTAGAAAGATTGTTTATAGGGGTGATAGGTTCAATGAAAGGATTTGTAGTAGAAAGTTCCTTGGTGGAAAAATGATATTGAATCATTTGATGTTAGGAGAGTTTAACCTAGTGTTTGCAGATGTAGCATACTTATTATTCTTATCAAGAAGGTTATTTATCATGCCTTGGAATCATTGGTTTGAATAAATACAAATTTTTTTGAGGAATAATTATTTGTGAAGGTTAAAGACTCTAACTTGATATTTCATGATCTTTTTCATACTATTTGTGATGATATAGTTATTACTTAAGAAGAAACACACAAATCTATTGTAAGGTAGCTGGGAATTATGGGGATTTTCAAATTACTCATTTTCTAGGAACAAAAATGGGCAAAGGTGGTTGGTTCCAATGGGTATGATGTCAATTTTTCCTAGATGGGGTTAATGGAGGAGTGATAGGATCTTTATTATTTTAGAGCTATGGGATATTCATTATTTTGGTAGAATTATGAAAAATATTCTTCAATCTCAAACCAAGAATTATCAAAACTCTCAATCTATTCTTTTCTAGGAGACCAAATTGTACAAAATTTATGTAGCCATAATTAACTTTATTGAACTCTATGATTTTTTTGGCTAAGTTAATCATAAGATCATCAAGATAAAGGGATTTTGTCTACATGATTTTTTTTTATAGTTCATACTCGCACAACCTATATTGATGACCTTGACATTAGATTTAGGGGATGGATGAGTGGATACTAATGAGAAGTCACTCAAATCAATATGAGAGGAGGATTATTTATATTTTAGAAGATTAAAAAATTTAATGTTTAGAAAAAGATAGGATTTTTTTGGGATTCCAACATCTTGCAAGATTATTTTATTTTTTATACTTATAAAAGTGAACTAATTTACTCTATATCCATTACCTCAATATAGCCTTTGTCACTTAATTGTGACTCGCATTAAACTTTACTTGATTAATTTTAGGTGTGTGTGCTCTTGGCTCTTTAGGAGGTGTATCAACAACCTCTTGTTGAGGATTATTCATTGTGTATTCATCAATATTGTTTTTGTTACTCTCATGGGTTAAACATAATGTTGTCAACATTGCTTCTCTAACTCTTGCTACAAAATCTTAACATGTGGTGTAGGAAAACTCAAAGTGACTTTTATTGTGTATTCTACACCAACTTGGGAGTTGGAGGATGGATGAATCAACATAGTCACTTAGATTAGCTAATTTGGTAGCCATATTTTATAGAAGGTCTTGAGAGGTAATATAATAAAGAGGTATATAGAAGGTGGATAATTAATTGGCACCACTAGCCTATATTTTTGGAGGTCAAAAAAATGAACAAATGAAATTCATAGATTATGAAGTACATAGAAACCTAAAATCAAATTAATTAAAAATTACAAAGCATACTTACAAACTATCTAGAACCTTCAATTCATTAAACATTATTCAATTACCAAATACAATGTTCTATTTTAAAAGTAAAAATACTTTGTATTACTTGAGTGAAACTTTGATGACCACCTCCATTGCTAGGTGTTGCCATCAAAGTTCTGGAAGATTAACTTATTCAACATCCAAAATGAGATATAAGAATACCATTCATATAATTTTTATCTATTCACATGTAATATTTATAATTATTTACTAGTTACATACCACTCCAATAGACATTTTCGTGTAATAGGGAGGTGCATGACCATTGAAAACATAATGAACACTCTGACCCTAAAACTTCATTATAATCATTCAACTAATTTAGTTAATCTTACACTTCAAAAATAAAATTTAATAAATTATTAAATTAAATGAACTTGATAACATTTACCTGACTATCAAGGTTGAATGTGTCATTCGGGATAAAATCTATCATCACCATCTCATCAGCTACACATGTACCATGGGCACCTTCATCTTGACTATCATTAGGATCATAAACACAAAGTGACCCACAAGCCTGACATAAATGAGGTGGAGCTCTACTCCTCAAAGACTTGCTTGCATCACCCTATGTTACAGGACCAATATGTTGTATGCGGCTCTAGGTGAGGGAACTTATCAAATACAATATATCCACCTCAACGCTCTCCTTCACAATGAAATGTATAGTCACATGCTCATGCATAGGTCTAACTAGTGGTCTCGTTGGTCATTATGCATCAATATGTTACTCCAATTTATCCTATGTGGATCCCCCACCTCTACCCTAGAACTCCTGCATGTCAAAATAGTTTGGTATTTTATTTAGGAAAATCTCACAATAGAGTATCCTCAAAACATATTGTGGTACTTCATTGTTGTTGCATGGAGGATGGCCAAAAACTATCCACCACCTTTTCCAAAAAATATTCTTTATCACTTGGTGGTTGTGCCAATGGATAGGGAGCCTCTTGCTTGTTGGATATAAAGTTTGATTTGTTTTAGGGTTTTTGAATAGTGCACACAAGTCATATTTTGTAATTTTTGCATCTTTAACTTGTTTATATGATATTTTTTCTATATAAAATTATCCAAACTCTTATCTCTTCTCAGACCAACTAGTTATTTTCTTGCTAATTGAATCTACATGAGATATTATGGATTCAAGTGATTGAGAAAGTATGGTTTTATGTGAGGTTATGCGTCAAGGATCTCTCAACCTTGCTATTAACTCCTCAATTTATTTTTATTTTTTTCAGTTTTCCACCATTAAATTTTCTTGAGTTCCTAGAGCATGATGAGGAATTGTTGGAGGTGTTCATTGAGGTTTTTCTTCAGGAGGGATTTCGGCATGTGGTGAATTATGATTTTGAGGAGGATTTGGGGATGCATCATTTCTTGAAAATTAAATAAATTTACATTAAAAAACATATTAAATCTACCTATTAATACCAAATTCACAAAAAATAGAAATAAATTACTCCTTCGACCCCTCAACGTTGTGGCAACATTTTCACAAAGATTCAGCAAATAAATGGAGTGATTTTGAGCTTTCTAGAACACAAGCATGTTACGCAAGGTTTGCAAGTCGTAGAGGAGGTTTTTAACAACTAATAAGAAAGAATGAAATGAATTTTTTTATTTTTTTTCTTAAATAAGAAATAACACGAGTTTGTTATAACACGCTCACGTTATTTCTCATTCAAGCAATAATGTGAGTGTGTTATAACGTACTCATGTTATAATGTGCTCACATTATTGTTCATTCTAACAATAACATGCTCATGTTATATCTTTTTTCCAACTTTAAAGTAGGGTGGCCACTTTTTGGCCCCCCATCTTTCTACACCCACCCAATAGTGCAGTTACAAATATTTAATATGTTTTATGTTTAAAAAATTCACATGTGTAAATTTTAAAATTGATTTTAAAGTAGTTCTAACTCTTGATTGAAATCATGTATTTGAAAATTTCTAGGACATTGATGCTATTTGCTAGGCTTTAGATATTTGCAGCATGCCAATGATCTTATGAATCATGATGAGGTACATTTATAGTATTTAAATCAAGTACATTCACATATTGAAAGTACACAAGTTTTCCAGCTTTATATATACACATGTACATTAAATTAAATCTAAGAAAGTTCTAATAAATGTATTTAATTTATATATATGCACATGCACAGAGCTTGAGACAAGGATTAGGAAAGCTTGGATCGAGATAGCCTAGATTAGGACAAGGTTCAACGCACATCGAGGTGAATTCATCTATTGGTAGTCGTATCAAACATCCTGATTTTTGAGTTATTTTGCATGCACATGCATGTGTGTATATTATATCTTTGGATGTTCATTCTTATTGTGATTTCACATGTTTTATGCATACATACAATATTATACATTATATACACTTATAATTTTACATGTTTATGTGAACAAATTAATTGATTTATGAGGTTTTATGTTTTATATATATATATATATGTGTGTTTTATGGTTTGAGTAATTCTAATGACCTCTATTTATAATGATCTAAATTTAACCTCGTATGTTTCTTATATAAATTAAAATGGGTGAACCTTTCATGTATCCTAGTTGAGTTTAATATTTAGTGTGATTTGATTCATATGATGCTTCGTACTACTAGTTGTATAAGAAAGGGATAAATTTCTTACAAGAAAGAAAAGGAAATTTCTCCATAGATTGCATAAAAAAAATCATCCTTGAATGTCACCTTTATTCATGAAGAAATATTTGTGGATCATACTTCTCTTATGTCATTATATTAAAGTCAAAAAGGGGAAAATAATTTAAATGATACACCTTGAAGTTCCATTTAATATATACATTTATATCCTTATTTACATATGTGTTATTTTATGCATTCATCTATATTTTTCACTTATTCAAAACTTGGGGGATTTTTTTGAACTTTTCATAGGGTACACACACTCATGATATTACAATGGGGAGGTAAGCGGTAGTATTATTCATCCAATTATATACACATTATCATGTTATCATTCTGTAAAATTTTCCAATCTTTATCTCTTTCCAAGTAAATTATATAATTGTTCCTTCATGATGCATATAATCTTGTCTTTTTTCTTCTTCTAAATTGGTATTATTTCATGTATAGATTCACATGAACACAAAAGTATGAGAAAATTTTGAGGATAAAAAGTGCACACCTTGCATGCATTAACTCTTTATTTTACACCTCTTTGCATGCCTGTCTTGAGTGCATGGTTCTAGCACACCATTTTAAATGGTTTAATGATTTTGAATTCCTAATTGACTCTTATAAAAAAAGAACTCACCCTTCATAGGAACTTTTATAGATCTCAAACTATTTTTTTCATACTTGGGTTGAATTTACAAGAAAGAAAATGATCTAGACTACTTTACTATAATAGATCAAATGACCCCTTTTCAACCATGTATCCCTAATTAATGCATCAATAGATCTCAATCGAATGATTTAATATAAATTCAATTTGAATGATCTTGGTTTTAACCTGCATGTGTGTAGTTATAATATAAATAACTTGAATTTATTTTTTTGCTTCAATAGAAAATCATTTTTAAATATTAATCGCACAATCTCATTAATACAAGCTTCTAAGTTGGAACTGCAAGAAATAATGTTAGATCCAAGATCTAATAGATAAAGGATATGAACCCACACTATATAAGGTGAAAAATTAGTGATGCAAGATATCAAAATAGGCTTTAAAATTGATTTAGATATAGACCAACATATCCCAAAAACCCATCCATGTGCCTAAAATCCTTGCATGTGAATTCAGGTCTAAATCCTAAGATCTTTGATCTAGTATTTGAAGTCCCAAAAGTTTGTATAAATCTAATAATCCATTTTTTATAAGTACATTTAAAATTCAAATATCTAAGAAAATTTTAACAAATTAGTTCTTGAATTAATTCAATCTAGAGCGATATGAATACCCAATCCAAAATATAAGTTCATGATGGACCTAAAATTATATAAAAATACATGACATATCCTACAAACAGCCAAGTTTGAAAATTTATTAATGTAAATGTACCACCATCTAATCCAACAAAATATCCAAATTTAGATCTCGACATGGAATGAAATTATTTGAATTCAATATAATTTAAAATATTTTTAAACTGGGGTCCAAATGTTACAACATGTGTATATATATCCAGTCATAGAAAATATACATAAATAGTTTAAAGTTCTTGGTAGATATAATCTAGATCATCTCTATCTTTTATTATCTCTAAAATCTTTTCATATCTTCAATAGAAAACCTCCACTTTTATTGGCCACATCCTCTTTTTGGTAAAGTTTCAAAATTTATTTTTTTGCTATAACTAATTGACTATAATGTAGAACCTTTTGCCTTAGCATATAATTAATAAATATAATACCATTTTTATCTATCTTTATTTTTTGATAATGAGCCTTCAACAATGACTAGTCCAATGGGATACTCTTTTCCATCACCATCTATCATTGATTGTGACAATTTATATTTTAGTTGTGTACATCTTAGTAGATAGTAATATCTCCTATACACCACGTAGTATACATCATGTAGTAAATATACACATCATAAAATTATATTTTTAACAAATCATTCAAATATTTCTAATAATGCTCAACTTAGGTAGAATATAAATCAATTTTAAGTTAAAATTTAATTTTAAAATTTAAAATTTACTTGTAACAACTAAATCAGATACATGTTTTTAATTGAAGTTGAATATAGAGGATCATAGACATATATAATGTCATTATCTTCAAAAGGAGGCATTGATACTAATTCTTTATTCTTATTTTGAAACATAACCATCTCTAATATTCTCACATTATAGAGTATTTGCATTGTTTTTAATGCAATCAACACAAAAACATGTTTTTTCTCACTTGAATAAAAAAGAGGTTTGCTATGTCATGTAGTCATGAATTGATGCAAACTTCTAATACCATTGATTGTTTGACAATTATAAGGATTTGATCAATTAATATCTATAAATTTCAAACATCCAACTAAGAAGTGTATAAATTAAAATTTAATTTATGTAACACTTAAATCAATCTTTAATTAACAAATTTAATTATGTACCTTTAACTTCCCAAAAATAGTGTTTGTTGTATATTGAATCGTGAACGCCAAAATGATTTTTTTACCATTCAACAATTTCATTTCCATTTTGTATGGTGTTATTTGCAAGTTCATGTTGGTGAAATGTAGGGTTAAGAGGTTTAAAAAAATTAAAAATAATTTAATTTGTATTATGTATGGTGTTAACTGCAAGTGCATGTCGGTGAGTTGCACGCTTCACACATGCTCCTGCTCCATTGTGCTTTCATTTTCCATGTCCACTCTCATAAAAATTCCATAAAAACTATATATTACGTCTAACATGTTGTTGGATTAACCAATTAAATTTTTTTGCAAACTTAAATTATCTTGTGAAATTACAATTTCATTCAAACCAAATTAGTTAAAAACACTAATATGTAACATATAAGTAAATAAACAATTCAAGTCTTAAAGTTAAATAAATAAATAATAATATAAATTTTTTTTAAAAAGCAACACTTACCAACACATCCATCTGACCATATCCAGTGTTGTAAAGAATTTATGTCATGTGTCATTTCAAGTCTTCAAAAAACATTCTAAAACAATGGGATACATAGCTTCTATCATGTAACACCTCTCTAACCCTAGCTTGGGTAAGATAGCATTTTTATTTTTATTTGGTATTCTAAATGTTAAATGTTATCCTAATGATATTAGATATTGTTGATTAAGTGAAAGGTTATTATGATTAGCTATGCTAATACAATTAATTGATATATATGGTAGTTAATTGCAATCAGGATGTAGTATGTGCTTTGGCTATTTATATATGTATATGCACAAGTACACCATTGTGTGTGTATGTTTACAGGTTTCAATTATCGACTCCACTTGGCTCCATAGGTTTGAGCATACCTTCTCTGGTTGTGGTTAACAGGAGATAGCACATTGGCCAAGCCTTGACCTAAACCCTTATCATCGTACCCAGTTGAGTATGACTTGTCTTTGATTAAATAGTGCAAACCATGAATACCGTGATTGGTAATGTTTCATAAAACCTTAATCCCCTATGTGGTCAACCTATGAAGAGTGTATGAGCTTTTGAGTTAAATTGCATTTTTCTATATATGTTAATATAGGAAATACATTTATTAACTCTATACTATTAAAAAAACTTTGTAATGATTTTTGGCATTATGCGATGGAGAACGATGAACATTTTTTCCCGGTGATGGGTTTCTGCTAGGGCAGCAATGCCCTAGATTTGTTATTGTGTCTCCTGCACGGGTAGTTGGCTCATTCTCCTTTCAGCCTGTTGTTTGGTTATGCTTCGTGCAAGCGTGTGGTGTGGTGTGTGCGGTTGTTGTGGTGTGTGCGGGTGGTGCTTGTGGTGTGGGGTGTACAGTTGGAGTTTGGTGTGGGGCCTGGTGCATGGGGTTTGTGGGGTGTTGTGTGGGGTTGTCATCGACGGTGAGGGGTGTAGTGTCTAGTGTGTGGGGTGTGGAGGTTGGTGTGGTGGGTTTTGGGTGTGGAGGCTGGTGTGGTCTCCAAAAGCTTGATGATTTTGGGTGCAAAGCCGTCTCTGGGTTTCTCTACCGACGTGCATGTACCAACAATGGATTCCTCGTTTGTGGGTGAGAGCTGTAAGCTTAAAAAGGTGAATGGGTGTTTGTTGTGAAGTCAAGATCGCCCAATTCTGGTTATCTCTCTGGAATCTGTGCAAGAGGACTTTTCTTATTGGAGCCAACATGTTCTGATTTTTAATGTTTTGGGTATTCGTGTCCCCCTCTCGGCTTTGGAGTCCTGGATTTGTAGATCCTGGCAAGTTGAAGGTGACTTTGATATTTTGGTGGCTGGGAATGGCTTTTTCATGGTTGATTTTTCTTGCATGTCAGACCGCAATCGCATTTTTGAAGGAGGGTCGTACTTTTACAATCATGTGGGATTTTTCATGAAACCCTGGCATGGAGGATTCAATGTGGCAGAGGATCTGCCTTCCTGGGTTCCTGTGTGGGTCTGCTTGCCATGGTTGTCATTGGAGTTCTGGAGAGAGGATATTTTGCATCGGATTGTTGCATTGTTGGGGAAGCTAGCTGCTATTGCTCATAATACTTTGGATAAAAAGGTATTTTCATTTTCTTGCATTTGTGTTCAAATTGACTTAAATAATCCATTGCTAGATTCTTTGGAAATTTATATTGGCTCTACCTCGTGGATTTAGCAGTTAGATTATGAGTCCCTTCCTTTTCAATGTCATTTTTGTCATGAGTATGGACACCTTCAACGCCATTTTCCTAGGGCTTCAAATCGACGAGGGTTTCTTCTCCTCCTTCTTCAGGGCCTTCATCGAAGAAGGGAGATAAGGGTAAGGCACCTATGACTAAGGGGGGGCCTAATGATGGATTTATTCTTGTTAAGTCAAAAGCTAAGGGGAGGGGTCAGAAGTGGCCCTATAAAGATTGACAAAGTGATCAGGGTTTCAAGCGTTTTGAGTTCTTGGATAGTCAGGCCTTAGAGGAGGGGATCCCATTTGAGATCTTGTATGGGGCCACTGGTATGGATATCGGGTTGGAGTAGGCAATTGTTGTTAAGGATAACTCTTTTTCATTGTAGCAGGGGGTGTTGGGCTCCCTGATGCTTCTATAGGTCTATAGGATGATATTTTTTTAGCGGATTTGGCTAAGGAGGCATTGTCTTCAAGTAAAGGTCGGGGATCGGCTTCTCGTCTTGGGGTGCTGTAACACCCTCTCAAAAAGGGGCATTTTGAAAATCCCTCTAAATTTGGTTGTAAGAAGGATGTGGAAAAGCTCAAATTTACTAGGGATTTTTTGGTGGAATCGAGGTCGGTTAAGACCATTGAGGCCCACTTTGTCTAACCTTCCTCATGATTATTTCGTCATGGAATGCAAGGGGGTTGAATAGCACCTCCCATCAAAAGGCTATTCAGGATCTCATTGGGGTAAATTCTCTAGATTTCTTCTGTGTTCAGGAGACTAAGCTTCAGGTGGACCTCATCCTTCATTTTTCTCCTCATATTTGGGGTTTTGTTCAGTGCCAATGTATTGGGTCTAGGGGAAGTTCCAGAGGTTTGGCTCTTTTTTGGGATCCTTGTAAGGTTGTTCCTCACTGGTGGATCTCTAGCCATTCCTCTATTTCGGTGGTGGCTTCTATTTTGGAGTCTGATGAGACTATTTTGGCTAGTAATGTTTATGCTATAATTGATATTTGTGGTAAAATCCAGCTTTGGGCCCATATCAGGTATGTTAGGTCTTGTGCTTCTTATTTTCCTTGGATCTTAGCAAGAGACTTCAATTCTATGTTGTGTTTGGAGGAGAAAAGAGTGGGGCTTCTAAGACTGGGTCCTGCTTCAGATCTGTTTCGAGCTAATGTGGATTCTCTTGCTCTTGTTGACATTAAACCCTCCAATGGCATTTTTACTTGGAATAATAGGCGGAGTGGACCAGTTGCAATCTTTGAGTGGTTGGAAATATTTTTGGTCTCTTGTTTTTGGGTTGGGGGCAAGTTGGTCACTTGCTCTGAGATCTTGGATTGATGCAGCTCAGATCACTGGCCAATTAAGTTTTCAGCTTCTTCTTTCCCTGATTCTAAGAACCCTCCTTTCAAATTTAGATTATGTGGTTGTGTGATTCTTTCTTGTATAATCTTGTCACTCAATGGTGGAGGGATGGAGCTCCTACGTATGGTATTGCTATGTATTCTTTCATCAAGAAGCTGCAATATGTCAAGTTTCATCTTAAGCAATGGAATAGAGCGTGTTTTGGTAATTTACGGGCAAGAAAAAGGGAAGCGCAGGAGATTCTTGTTGTTATCACTCGCCAGATTAGGGATCTAGTATTTTTAGAGGCTCTTGGGCATGCTAAGTCTCAGGCTCTGAAAGTGGTGGAGCAGTGGGAGCTCCGTGAAGAAATATTCTGGAAACAAAAGGCTAGGGTTGACAGGGTTCAAGAGGGTGACAAGAATACTGCCTTCTTTCATCATTTTGTGCAGGCTCATCAGAATAAGTGTCATATCCCTTCTCTTTTCAATCATGAGGGCTCTTCAATATCTTTGCAATAGGCTTTGTCCAAAGAAGCTCCTCAGTTATACTCTGCTCTATTTACTGAGGATTCACCTCCTGCTAAGGTTGATGAGAATATGGTCCTTTCCTGTATTCCTTTTTTGATCTCTAATGACTTGAATGCTTCTCTGATTCATCTGATTAATTTGTCTGAAGTGGAGGAGGTTGTGTTTGGGATGAATAAGGGGAAAGCTCCTGGCCCTGATAGTTTCCCTGTTGAATTCTTCCAAGATTTTTGGGATATTGTGAAGATGGATTTGTTGGAGGTGGTTTGTGAGTCTCTTCATAATAAGCAGATGCTTTTTGCCCTGAATGCTAACTTTCTAATTCTCATTCCTAAGAAATAAGGGGTTGATCAGCTTGATTTATTTAGACCTGTTGCGCTCTGTAATGTGGTGTATAAGATTGTTATGAAAGTTGATTGCAGAGAGGCTTAAATCTTGTTTGTCTATTATTATTTTTGAGCAAGGAGGCTTTATGGAGGGCCATCAAATTTTGGATGGGGTGGTGGTTACCTCTGAGGTCATTCATTCCATGGTGATCTCTAAGGATAGGTCTATGTTCATTAATTTGGATATGGCCAAAGTGTACGATAGATTTAAATGGAGATTTCTTCAGAAGATTTTGTTGGCCTTTGGGTTTTCTTTGGATTGGGTGAGTTGGACTATGAGTTGTGTGACTTCTTCCTCCTTTTCGGTTATTGTGAATGGTGAACCTTCAGAGCTATTTGGTGCTTCTAGGGGCCTTCATCAGGGGGATCCGCTCTCTCCTTATCTATTTATTATTTTGGTGGAGGGGTTGGGTCACTAACTTAAATTCCAAGTTTCTCAAGGTTTGATTCATGGTTGGTAGTGGGGATGGGTCTTCCAACACTTTCTCATCTCTTGTTTGTGGATGATACTTCCCTTATGGGGTTGGCTCGTATTCATGAAGCTCAATCCTTCAGGCAAGCTTTGGATATCTACCTTGTTGCTTCGGGTCAGAAAGTCAATGAGTAGAAGTCCTCTATTTTTTTCTTTAATACTCCCCAGGCTATCCAATGGAGGATTGCTAGAATTTTGTGGTTTCAAATTGTGTCTCTACCCTTTGTCTATTTGGGGATTCCTCTTGTTGGCAGGCAGGCAGCCCCGCTCCTCCTAGCAGTTGTTGCTTGATAAGTTGAAGAAGAAGGTAACTCATTGGACTCATCAGTAGTTGTCTACAAGTGTTTTGTTCATTCGGCCCCTATGTATTTAATTAGGGAATTTGATGCTCTCTCTCGTCAATTCCTTTGGAGTGGCAACTTGATGTCTTCTAAGTGGAGTCTTTTTAACTTGGATTTTGTTTGTTGACATAAGAAGGAGGGGGGTCTTGTCTTACGCTCTGCTGTTTTGAATGGGAAAGTTCTAGTTGCTAAGCTTTATTGGAATTGGTGCACTAATCAGCACCAGTTATGGGCTCAGATTCTCAACCATAGTTATCTTAGAGGTGTTGCTTCTTTTGAGGTCCCTTGCTATCCTCTAGAGGGGAGTGGTTCTATTATTTGGCATACTTTGAAAGTGGGGGCTCAGTTTATTAAGCGTGCTCTTTTCTAGATCTATAGCTCGGGATCAGAGGCTCTTTTTTTATTTGATGCTTGGGATGGTCACCCACCCCTTCTCTCTGATTATCCTCATCTTCAGCCCCTTGTGATGTTTTTACTGCTGCTGGTTGGGACACCGTTGAGAATTATAAGATCATTGAGCATTGTGGTTTTGTTGTTACCTTTCCCTGGAAGCTCCCTATTGAATGGCCTCCTGGGGGATCTGAGGGGAGTAAGCAAGAGCTTGCTCATCTTTTGGTTTCCCGTGCTTGTAATTCTTTGTGGGGCCCAGATATTTTGGCTTGGGATGGCTTTGATATGTCTAGGAAGTACTTTGTGTCTATTGGCTATAAGCAGTTGGGTAGGCAATTGTTTGGAGATATTGAGGTCCCTTGGTGGAAGCAAGTCTGGCACAAGTTTTCTTGGCCTAAGCGTAATTTCTTCATGTGGTTAGTGGCTTAGAACAGATGTCTTACTTGGGATAATCTTTGCAAGCACGGATTCCAAGGTCCCTCAAAATGTGTGTTGTGTCATGAATCTAAATAAAGTGTCTCTCATCTCTTCTTCCAATGCTCTTCTACTAGGGAGATTTGGCATTTTTGGTGGAGGGTGTGGAACACGCCCTACTAGCATGTTTTCTCGTTAGCTGAGTTTGTGGATCATTGGGGCAGGGCCCCTATTTCTACTTCCTTTCTTCAAGTTGCCTAGGGGATTGGCCCATCCTTCATTATATGGAATCTTTGGTTGGAGAGGAATCATCGTATTTTTCAGGATGTGTTGTTGGTGGCCACTCGTCTGTGGAAGAAAATTTTGCATTCCTTGGGAGAAATTGTTGCTACTAAGTGTGATCTGATTTTTTTGACTGCCCCTTGAGATGTTGATTGTTTTAAATGTCTTCATCTTCCTCCTCCGCAATGGAATCTCATGCACAATAGATGTAGACATCCTACTCCGAAGGTGAATAGGGAGGGAAGATGGTCCCCTCCTCCTCAGGGGATCCTCAAACTTAACACGGATGGCTCTTCTCGAGGAAACCCTAGTCAGGCTGGTATTGGTGGTGTTGGTCGGGATAGCTTTGGAGATGTTTCATTTATTTTCTCAATGTATAAAGGTTTCTATTCTAATAATTTAATGGAGGCTCGGGCAATTTTATTGGCAGTGCAGCGTGGAAGTCATTTGGGGTGGCGCAGGATCATTTGTGAGTCTGATTCTCAGGTTGTGATGAACCTGTTGAATAGGCGGAATTTAGATGATGTTAGTTGGCATTTGGCTTTGATTGTGGAAGAGATTCTCAACCTTTGTACTTCTCTGGAGTTCATTACTTTCACTCATAATCCTAGAGAGTGGAATGGTGTTGCGAATGGTTTGGCTAAATAGGCCTCAAATCATATTCATGACTGGATCGTGCTAGATCAGGGTCAATTATGCCCTGATTTGTCTCAATAGTTGGACCACTTGGTGGAGCTTGATAGGGCTATGTAACGGCCTTGCTTTGTATTTGTCCCTGGTTTAATAAAGTTTTTACCCCTCTTTAAAATAAAAAATATAGGAAATACATTTTATGATTAAATGGGAGAATTTAATATTCAAAAAGGGTTAATTGGGCTTACGTATATTTAGTTTGACCATAATCACATAATTTGTGTGATTAGGTTCATTTAGGAAATTATAAGCATTGTTTTATTGTTTAATTTTATATTGCACTTATAAAGACCTAAATTGTGATTTTAATGTTGAATGTTGATTCATGCTATAAATTGAGTGTTTAAACTATAAATTGGAAAAGAAGGAAATGATATCAAATAATATATTTTAAAAAGTAATACTTAATATTGAATTTTAAAAAGTGAAATGTGAAAATGAGTTTTAAAAAGGAAAATAGAATTCATTTTTGCCTTAGCATATTTTGGAGAGAAAATGTGAGGGAAAAACCTTATTTTTCAAAGAAAATTGATTTGTTCATTGTGGGATCAATTGGGTATGAAATTGAATGAGATTAGTTGCATTTGGATAGGAATGGGGAAAGGAAGTGATGGTTTCGATCTCATGTGCTCTCATTGCTTGTGTGCAAACATCCTCTCATTTGAATTTCTTGCTTGGGAATGGAGGTATTTTCTAATTTATTCATATTTACTTGATTTTAAATGGTTTGAATGATTCTAATTGCATTGGTAGTATGTTAGAATCCTTCCATGTATTTTATTTGAATCAAATTGATAGTGTAGAATTTATTTTAAGACAATTTTGAGAATTTTCCCAAATATAGGGTTACCATGCCCAATTTTTAATTGGAGGCTCAAATTAGTGTTTTTATGTTAAAAGTGTGTTGTTGGGAACTTTTGGATCAAAATGGTATTCTTACATTTTTATTTTTGAATTTTGAAATTTTAAGCTTTTTCAAGCTTCATCAATTGTGGAACCTGGATATTTTTGAAAATTAGACTTTGTTTAAAAGTGGATTTTTGAGAACATTATTTCATATTATAATAGGGAATGATAGAAAATGCATATGAATTATTTGAATGGGATAATTTTGGATCCGTTTTCTTGTTCAAATTCTCGATTTTCTATTTTAGTGTAAAAATGTGAATAGTATTGCAAAAAGTGTGAATGTCTTGTGTTTTCGGATGTGAATTCCATTGTGAGTTACATTATTTCTATGGCTATATTTATTTTTTCATATAGAATGATATGAACCCTAAGACTAGGTACTAGAGTGAGTCATGGAATTCATACATGGTTTATTGGATACCCATGCATGCCTTTAGTGCTCTTATAGGCTAAGTATGTTTGGGAAGACTTGTCCGCTCGTGGAGCGTGGGACTTGTGTACTTGTCCATTCTTACTTGTATGAAATGATGTCAAGTTTCTATGATTCCATCCCTTTGGGCACACATTATGACTCTCCCTATACTTGCACTCTAGCATCTAGATCCTATTTTGAGTAGCACCCAGAAAATGTTTGCTCCTTCCTCTTTTGGTGTTGAGTTTGAATACTATGTTCATGTCATGTGTAATGGCTTGTATTTCATTTAAATCCTCTTATGAGTGATTGGTATATCAATTATAATGGCTTTTATTTCATTTATTCCTCTTATGAGTGGCGTGTGTGGCATGTGGTTTCTATGTGTGAGTAGCATGTATGCCATGTATTCCATGTGTTGGCATATATGTTAGTTTCTCCTAATTGGGATGCCTATCTTTTATCTTGAATGAAGTGTATTCATTGTGATTGGCGTGTGTGTAAGCCTATTCCTTTGTGCTTGAACCTTGCTCGAGTGTTTGGGTCGTGTGACTATCTCCATGAGCACAGGGGGTGGAACTACAGGTTCCACATGGCTGGGTGGAATTGCAAACCATCATTAAGGACCAATGATCTTGACATGGTGGATCTACTTCGAGTTTGTCCTCCTCCTTTTGTGCTTTCTTGTCTCCTTCTCTTCATGCTTTCTTATTAGTGTAAATGTTTTAAATGTAATATTGTTATTAGACCTTCCTCACGAAGGATGTTGTAATCAAATGATATTGAGAATAGTTGTATGCTTTGATTAGACTAGATTTGGTGACTCGGTGTGGGTGTCGAGCACCTGATTATTGTTTTCTTTTTCATTCTAATTGTTGCATAATGGATGAATGAATATAGGAATCTTGTTTTGGTCACGTGTTGTGACATTTTGGTGACTATTTTGTGCTTTTTGAAACGTCTTGTGAAGTGACTCTTTCGAGGAATGTGGTGTAAGTGTCATTTTTAGGTGAGAACTTCCTTAGGGTAGATGTGTAGGAGGTAGGTGGAGTCACCACGAACCTCCCCGTCCTTTTCGTTCATCATCTTGGGGCATTCTGGAGGGCTCGAAAGGGTACCTTATGTACACGGAAGATGCTCAGCATGTCCTGAATAGTCTAAAGAACTTTTGAGGTGTCAATTAGTGTTGTGGGTTGAGTGGGTGTGTTGTGTGCATTGATTTGTGTTCCTTTCCTGTAGGAAGCCGATCGTCACTCCTAGAGCCTAGGAGATGGTCGAGAGTATCTAGGAAGGTCTTGTGAAGGCTTGTAAAGTCTTTCTAGGGTGGAGACTCTTGGTAGACCTTTCCTAGACTGTTAGTGTTGTCTTGTAGTGTTGGTTCACACTGTAGAACCATTAGTCTTTCGCTTGTGCATCTTATAGCTACGATCAGAGATCGTTAGCTTGAAGTTGATCTAGTGATCTTCTTTGTGTGTAGTCACTTGACCTTGTGTTCATTAGCTTGGTTGGAGGTCGATGATTCCCTCATCCCATCCTCTTGTAGTCTTGTGAGAGAGCACTACTATGGATTTTAGTCGCTCCTCATAGAGATGTCAATCTCTCTCATGTTGCTTCCTCGTGGTGAGTTGTTCCACATTGGTAAGTCTTCCATTGTTATCACCTTACTTGTGCAATGGTTCGATCTTGTTCATTTTTTATGTAGTGGCATTGTGTTCTTATGACACTTATTTATGCACATGGTGTGCAGTTGTAACATGTTGTTGCATTGTTAGCGTTGTTGGTTGTGTTTTTAGAAATAATTTGTTTGGTCAATTTTTGGCTTGGTCCTAACCAACGGGTCATTACATCTAGTATCAAATCCCATGTTGCAGCACTGGGATCTCTTCTTATGGTTGTTACATGCTTGGTGTGTTGTGTGTGTTGGATGGAAATAAGTGTTGCGGTTTCCTACCCCTTGCATGTCTTGTTGAGGAATTCTTTTTTGAGGGTTAGTTAGTCCCTCAAGCCTACCAAGAAGTGTATTCTAATTGGCCTCCTTCTTGATATGTGTCTCTTTCATTGTGTAAAGGTTTGTGACACTTGAGTGGTTTATGAGTGTGCTTGGAATCCATGTGGTTGCAGTGTGCTTGATGTGTGTGTTCCAAGTGCTTTTTGTGGTGAGATAGTCATAGGACCTCTTGCCTTGAGTGCCTTACTATAGAGTTTTAGAGGGTTGAGTTTCCCAACCTTGACTTGTGTTGTGGAGGAATTATTCCTCCTAGGCCTTGCCTTACCCTATAGGATTGGATTGATTCCCTTAGTTGAGAGTCTCCTGAGGTTGATATTGATTACTTCCTTATATCCTGTGTTGCGGGTGGGCATGTTGGACCTTAGCATGTTGGTGGGTTGTAGGTCACATGTGTTGCCTAAAATTACCGTTGCTTGGTTTCTTAATTCATGTTGTTGGAAGGTTTGTTTGACCTTGAGGGTGCCAAGAAGTTCCATTTGTGTGTATTCTCTTCTTGTGCTTTATCTCCTTGTGCTAGTGATTTCTAGATTGACCCTATGTGGTTTGGAGTTGCTTTTGCATGTTATATTGCATTGAGATTATAAAATATTGTAATAGAAAATTAATGATCATGTTGTTAGTTCATAGAGATTATTGTATGCTCTCATATGATTGATGCATTTGTGTGAAAGTGATTGTGTGATGATGAAACCATGTTTGCATTCTTGCCTGTGTCAGAATTGTAAATCTATCTCCTTCTCTCTCTTCTCATTGGTTTGACAAATATGCCTATCTTTGAGTGTGTGGTGTATTGAAATCCATTAAATGCTTGTCTCTTATGAGAAAATTTCTATACATTCATGAAGGTTTGTTTTATTAGATCAAACCTTGGGTAAAGGACCTAAGTCCCCAAGTTGCATTCATAATCATGGAACATGTATGAATTTGAATAGAAAATCATTCGGCATTAAGTAAAATTTTAGAGAAAAAAGGAATAGTGAAACCATTTGCATGTTAATGATAATTGCATAATAGGTGAATCTTCTTGGTGAGACCTATAGTCCCCAACTACATTGTTAAGTCTTAAGAAATCATTTAGATGTTAAATTATTGTACCTTGATTCAAAATGAAAAATGTTAAATGTATGTTGAAGTGATAATGTTGCATACCTTGAGTAAAAATTGTAATGATATTGCTTTGTGTAGTGGAAATAAATGTGGTTAACATATGTGTGTAGTAAGGTTATTTACCACTGTAAGACCCCTCTGTTTTTCTCTTTTGACCGAACAGTGTTCTGTTTGGTTATGCCTTATTTTATGTTGGTGCTTTGACTTAGAACTCAATTGTTGTTTGATTGCTATCTGTAAAGCGATGTGAATGTGATATTTTATTGTGATGGTATTTGATCCTGAGGTTATCATTATGTCATGCTTTGGATTAGCATAGTGGATAATTGAATTAATGATGTTTATGTTTTGATTATATTAATGATGTTAGATTCATCAGTTAGTAATACTGTATTGGTGAAGGGGACGAGATTGCATCACTCGCTTGCGAGCACCCTGCGATCCTGAGATTTCCTCTTCACAGTGTGATTTAATTTTAACATATGTATGCATGTGGATATACTTTGTGTTCGCAGGTTAGCAAGTACAGGACATTGACTCCACCTGGTTTCACAGGTTCGAGCATGTCCAATGCCCAACGGTATTCGATTGGGAGATAGTAGCTAGTTTTTTCGTGCCAAGTCATCACCCTAGTCCTAGTATGTCGTCAGATGTTAGTCGGGTTGTGTTGTTGTGAATATTGCTCCCCCTCTTTGTTTATTTAATTGCAAGTTAAAAAAAAAGGGTAATCATATGGATGTATGCATTTAATTTGTGAAATTGAAATTGTACTGGTATTATGTTAATAACGTAATTTATTTTATTAAATTAATTTAATTTAATTAATAAATAATTTAATCGTGGATTAGATTTATTAATTAATTAATTAAAAAAAATTTGTTGAAATTGGATAAGTTCATTTTGAAATTATGAATTTTATTATGTGAAATTGAAAATTATGAAAAGGAATTAAAAGTCAAATTAGAAGTTTGAATTCAAAAAAAATTGAAAGAAATTAGATATTTTCTATTTTTCTGTTTTGAATAATTTATGAGGGTGGCTGTTGAATTTTTAGGGTTTCATCCTTATGTTTGAATTTGAATCACAATTTTTAGAGGATGGAGTTTTGAGAAAATTAAGAATGGAGAGAAGAAGGATTGTTGCAATTTGTGGGTTTTTGGATTTAAGTTGTGAAAATTTGTGGAGTGGAAGTAGGGAGCAAGGTTGGGAGTTGAACACCATTTTGGATCTTCTCAATTGCAAAAAAATAGGTTCATGTTTTGTTAATGAAATTATGTTTATAATTTATTTATTATATCAATTATGTTGGATCTTCAATTTTAGTTTTTCCAATTGGATGGAAACTTCATTTGGATGAAAGAAAATAGGTGTGTGTGTGCCATTGTTGGCGGCACTGGGAACAACGCCTCCAACAATGGGATCGGCTATTCACACACCCACCGCCCCTCCAACTTCCACCGTCGGGTTAACCCCCACCCGCGGCCTCTACAACTCGCAGCGCCAACGGAATATCTGCGGCTAGCGCCCTAAGCACACCCCTGCGCTACGCACGTGGCCCGAGACACCCGCTGCCCAACCCTAATGGTTGGCACGCGGCCTGAGGCACGTTAGGGGTTCATTTTCAAATAAAAGATTTTTTTTATTTAAATATTAATATAATAATATTTATTGTTATATTTATAACATGAATATATTAATATATATTATGATAATATAATATGTATTAATATTTAGTGTTATATTATATAATAATATAATATTATTTATATTTATTTTAGTTAATTAAGATAGATTTATTTATTTATTATCATGGTGATTTAAATAATGTTTTAATTGTGGGGAATATTTAAGTACAATTGAGGGAATTCAATAATTGATTTAAAAGATAAATGATTTAAATGTAATTGAGAGAATTTTTAAATCATCATGCAATAGTCGAATTAGTGGATTTATTTTTAAAATAATATTATTTGCAAGGTCAAATATTGAATTTAACAGAAATGTGCTTAATGGTGAAATTAATTGAATTCGTTTAAATGATTGAATTTGCAAGGCGAACAGTTATTTATTTTAACAATGTATTCTGAAATTATAGAAGTAAATGCTTATTTTATTAAGGGCAATTAGGGAATTGAATATTAGTGTTAATTTCTCCCTTATCTGAAAAGATGAAATTTTAATTCAATTGTAGCAATGTAACAAATTACGGAATGTAATGAGGAAATGGGTTTAGTGAACCCAAAGTAGAATTTAAATTCTCTTCTCCTTGCTCGCCTTGATTGTGAATATCTCCTTTGTACTCTTGTTTGGGAATTGGGTCAAGTGTCTTAAATTTGTAAGTCTTCCAGAAGACCCTAGAGGTTGGGGGTTGTCGTCTTGTGATGTCGACTGGTTGTTAATTCCCTTGGGTAGTGCATGGTGTATGGTCAGTGTTTACTCGATTTCCACGAACGGGGATGTTTTGTGCCTCCTAAGAAAGGAGTGGATTTTGTAATGTGTGCCTCCTTGTTAGGAGCAGTTTTGTTATGTTGTTACCTCCAGTGTTTGGAGATGGATTTATCCCATGTCGCCTCCTGAGAAAGGAGTGGACGTGTTATCTTGTTAGTTTTACTTTGGTAGCCTTGGTATTTGGATGGTATGTGTGTTGTCAAGTAGAAGAGTGGCTTCCGTAGGGGCCAGAGCCCAAAGAGGTATCCAAGATTACCTTCGGAAGTGGTTTAATCAAGTGATAACTAAAACAATACTTAGGAGATTAGGACTAACTTCTCACTAATCAAGATATTAATGCCTCACACATGGACCCAAGTGCTCGGTTAGGCTTGGGATGGGTGGGAAGGCCTGGAATGGCAAGGTCATCTATCTTGTCTCTATGAAAGGTATTTGATTCCGCATGAGTGAGTATGGGGGTCGGGATTCGGTAAAGGTCACTAGGATAACCTTTTCTTGTGGGGACCGGAGCCTAGGAAGAATCCCAGAGGATAACCCATGATGAGCTGTGTGATGACACTCTGTCTAGGACAACAGTCAGTATTTGTTTTCACTTTAGCATGTATGAGGGCCGAGGATCAATTGAGGTCACCACCTTGACGATCCACAGTGGGTAACTCGTGTACTTGTTTTTGTGGGTATGGTTTCCTTAACATACCTATTGTGACCATTGTTGGTATTCGATTTTGTGGGTATGGTTTCCTTAACATACCTATTGTGACCATTGTTGGTATTCGATCTTGTGGGTATGGTTTCCTTAACATACTTGATGTGACCATAGTTGGTATTCAATTATTATGTGTAAGGTTCTCTTAACATACGTGTTTTGCTTTATTTCTGGAAGCAATGTGACCACGTAGAGTTGTACTTGTGAGGTACTCATGATGCTCTTGATTTGTACTTTTGTTGTACTTATGTTGTTCTTATGTGGTACTTGGGTTGTACTTGTGATGTGCTTGTGTGGTACATGTGATTGGGTGTTTCAATTTGGTTCAACTATGATTTAGCCTGTGTCTAGAGGTAGATGGTCTTGGCTAGGATTCCTTGTTACTATCTCCTAGCACGGGGGGTGGGCCTTTGGGTTCCACTTGGTTGGGTGACGTGCACCTAAATTTGTTGGGCTATCTTCATGTTCTTGCGGATGAGACTTCCAGTTGGAGAGCTCGTGGGATTCAGTTTCAGTTTTGCTTTATTTCATTTTAGTTGATCTTGTACTATTTTACCCCTCATCTATTATCGAGGTGGAAGTTGTAACTGTAACCTTATTTTTTGTACTTCCCTCATTCAGGGAATGAGAGTTGTAATTGTAATATTTATTTATGGATAAATGGATTGAAAGTTATCTAGTATGCTCTGATGCAATCATCTTGTTTGGAATGTATGAGTACTTATTATCTTAATTGGAATGTATGTGTTTAATTATTGTCTAAATAATTGACATGGTTTTATTCATGTTGTTGTTGTGGTTGTTAAGTTATTTCAGTCTTGTAACCTTAGGGGATGGTTGCATTGGGAAGCGAACTTTTGTATTATTGTACTTAAACAAAATAATAATAATTAGCCTATTTAAGTAGTTGTTTGCATCATCCTCTAGGGTTGTGTGGCGGGGCGTTACGACCATTTAATAATTGTGAATGTGAATGTGAGAGTTATTATAGTATTGCTGATTTACTCCATGTAGCGCAGTGATATATTGTAGGTGATAAAGGTTGTAATTATAAAATTATGTCTAATGACAAAAGAGAAGATTGTATGGATGTTGGGAGTACACGTTCTTGGAAATTTTGTATTGATCTTACATAGTTAGAGGTGGATAATGGTTTTATTTTGGTAAGAGGAAATTGGAAAAAGGTACTCCCTGTTATGTGAACATCATGTATTTGTGCTCATGTCGAGTGTTGCGAATATCCTATGCTTGATTTGTGGTCCCGTGGGATTATGGTATAGGGTACCCATCCATGGATGATATGTTTTTCTAAGAGTATGGTGGAAGCATACTACTTCTTGTGTTTGCTTGTTTGTCACCTTGTTGAGATCCCACCCAAGGGTGGTTGATAATTCAACATGTGTGGGTCAATTAGAATCGTGATACAATTAGGAAGGATATGGAATATGTTATGACATTGGTATGGAGTAATCCTGCCACCCAGTCCTTTTTGAGAAGGATAATTCACCTACTTCCACTTATGAATGGACCACAGATTTGGTTCATAGTGATAGCCAATTCACCACAGATCTTGATGAGGACATCGGATTTTGGTACTGGTTACCAGAGACAAATTTTCTTTTTCCTTTTCTATGATATGTATATTTGGCATCCAGCATGAGAAGAATGAGTTGTCCCATGTGGAGATGGATTGTGTATCTACACGTGTTATGCCACAATGTCATAGATATGATGCCACACCACACTGATGTTCAAACATATTTTAGGTGATGATGATGTGTTGTTGATGGTAGCAAGTTGGGCTCGAGGACACGATTCCATGTACATAGATATGTGAAGGTGCATTGTATTTTATGTTTCCTACTTGGTGTTGAGTGGTGTGGGGATGCTTGCACTCTTGTAGAGAGGACCTCATGTTTTTTTTATTGGTTTTTTTCGGTTAGAATATGAGTGTACCTTGCCATGTATACCTCTAGCTTTGGCATATGGCTTGTGTGTGTCTTCTCCACGAAATGCATCACTATGTGGGGTGTGTCCAACATGTGTCTTCTTTGTGAGGTGCATTGCCATGCAACATATGGCCATTGCGTGTGTTGTCCGCTTGGCGTATGACCATGCCATGTGTAGACGTGAAGGGGGTGTATCTAAGGAGGTGCATTGCCATCCATGTGGGGATTTGAATGACTAGGCCGCAAACACACATGAAGGACTATTGTTATAGTCACGTCATTCCCTCCTTCCTCGTTTGGTGGCTAATTTAGTCACATAGTTATGTATTGTGCCATTTCAAAGATTGTGAATCTTATTTTGGTTATTGATGACTTTTATTTTGATTTTGAGGACCGAAAATTTTGATTTATCTTGTTTGTAATGGTTTAGCCAAATATTGTGAAATTTCTTTACGCTTAGCTCTTGTAGTTACATTGATTTAGTGTTGAAAATTTTGGATTTTCTTATCTTATTGTTGGAATTGAGATTTATTCTCTTCTTATTGATGATCTTTGGGGGCTCAAATAGTTTTCTATTTGTTTTTTTCAAATTTTAGTCTTGTGTTGTAATGTGATTCCTCATCGAGAACGGGAGAGCCGGACTCAGCTGAGTGTATATAAGGAAGTAGATGCAGGGAACTTTGAGGATGGGGGTATGTGAGGTTGGTTTACAGCTAGGTTCCACTAGCTTCCTATGTTTTTTGACTACCCTTTGGAGGCTAAAAAACCTTACACAAACAAGGGGTTAGTCATGGTGGACTTGTATGGATAGTATCACCCTTGTGTGTGGCCTAACACCATCGAGCTACCTAGTGAGGATTGGCATGGATTCTTGGTACTATGGCACTATGGTGGACCCAATGTAGACATTGTATTGTGTTACCGAGTGATGTAAGTATGTGTGTATGCATCAATGCACATTTCATCTTAGATATGGTTACATATGAAAAGTTCAAAAGTTGGATTATTGTGATTTAGAAAGTGTAAATTGTTATATTTTATTGAAAATGATGCCAAATATGTTCTAAAGTGTGAGGTTGGAAGTGTGTGGAAAACAAATATTGTTGCAAACAATGGTGTTTTGGAAAGAATTGAGTGTTTATGCATCTTCTTTACCCTATTCTTAGTGGAAATTAATGTGTATCTCAACCTATCCTTGAATGAATTTGGATGTTAAAATAAATGCTTATTTTGAGAATTGTGACACTATGATGTTAGCAAGATTAACCATGCTATTTTGTTTCATAATGAGACCTTATGAGTAAGGCATATGTCAATATATTGATAATAATTCTTAAAAAGGTGAATGTTAAATGGATGTCCTTTCTATTTTGTTCAGTGATGAATGATGTATATTATATTTCTCATCTTTGAGATGAAGTATAATCTTTTAATGCTGATTAATAGATTTTGAGTACTAATGTGTGACATGGCTACATATTGAGTTTACATGATTTCCAAGAGTAATTCAAATCTTAGGGAGGGAGGATGTAACACCTCTCTAACCCTAGCTTGGGTAAGATAGAATTTTGATTTTGATTTGGTATTCTAAATGTTAAATGTTATCATAATGAGATTAGGCATTGTTGATTAAGTGAAAGGTTATCATGATTAGGTATGTTAATACAATTAATTGATATATATGGTAGTTAACTGCAGTCAGGATGTAGTATGTGCTTCAACTATGTATATATGTATAAGCACAAGTACACCATTGTGTGTGTATGTTTACAAGTACCAGGTATCAACTCCACTTGGCTCCACAGGTTTGAACGTACCTTCCCTGACGGTGGTTAACAGGAGATAGCACATTGGCCAACCCTTGACCTAAACCCTTATCGTCGTACCCAGTTGAGTATGAATTGTCTTTGATTAAATAGTGGAAACCATGTATACCGTGATTGGTAACGTTTAGTAAAACCTTATTCCCCTATGTGGTCAACCTGTGAAGAGTGTCTGAGCTTTTGAGTTAAATTGTATTTTTCCGTAAATTTTAATATAAGAAAAGCATTTTATGATTAAATGGGAGAATTTAATATTTAAAAAGGGTAAATTGGGGTTACGTATATTTATTTTGACCGTAATCACATAATTTGTGTGATTAGGTTCATTTAGGAAATTATAAGCATTATTTTATTATTTAATTTTAAATTGTGCTTATAAAGACCTAAATTGTGATTTTAATATTAAAATTTATGCTATAAATTGAATGTTTAAATTATAAATTGGAAAAGAAGGAAATGATATCAAATAATATATTTTAAAAGGTAATACTTAATATTATATTTTAAAAAGTGAAATGTGAAAATGAGTTTTAAAAAGGAAAGTAAAATTCATTTTTGCCTTAGCATATTTTGGAGGGAAAATGTGAGCGAAAAAACTTCTTTTTGAAGGAAAATTGATTTGTTTATTGTGGGAGCAATTGGGCATGAAATTGCATCGGATCGGTTTCATTTGGATAGGAATGGGGAAAGGAAATCATGGTTGCGATCTCATGTGCTCTCATTGCTTGTGTGCAAACATCCTCTCATTTGAATTTCTTGCTTGGGAATGGAGGTATTTTATCATTTATTCATATTTACTTGATTTTAAATGGTCTTAATGATTCTAATTGCATTGGTAGTATGTTAGAACCCTTCCATGTATTTTATTTGAATCAAATTGATAGTGTAGAATTTATTTTGAGAATTTTCCCAAATACGAGGTTACCATGCCCAATTTTTAATTGGAGGCTCAAATTAGTGTTTTTATGTTAAAATTGTGTTGTTGGGCACTTTTGGATCAAAATGGTATTCTTACATTTTTATTTTTGAAATTTGAAATTTTAAGCTTTTTCAAGCTTCATCAATTGTGGAACCTGGATATTTGTGAAAATTAGACTTTGTTTAAAAGTGGATTTTTGAGAATATTATTTCATATTATAATAGGTAATGATAGAAAATGCATATGAATTCTTTGAATGGGATCGTTTCGGATCCATTTGCTTGTTCAAATTCTTGATTTTCTATTTTAGTGTAAAAATGTGAATAGTGTTGCAAAAAGTGTGAATGTCTTGTGTTTTCGGATGTGAATTCCATTGTGATTTGCATTATTTCTTTGGATATATTTCTTTGTTCATATAGAATGAGATGAACTCTAGGACTAGGTACTAGAGTGAGTCGTGGAAGTCATGCATGGTTTATTGGATACCCATGCATGCCTTTAGTGCTCTTATAGGCTAAGGATGTTTGGGAAGACATGTTCGCTCGTGGAGCGTGGGACTTGTGTAGTTATGCATTATTTTTTGTATGAAAGGATGCCATGTTTCTATGATGCCATCCCTTTGGGTACACGTTATGACTCTCCCTATACTTGCATTCTAGCATCTAGATCCTATTTTGAGTAGTACCCAAAATATGTATGTTCCTTCCTCTTATGGTGTTGAGTTTGAATACTATGTTCATGTTATGTATAATGGTTTGTATGTCATTTAACTCCTCTTATGAGTTATCGGTGTATCAATTTTAATGGCTTGTATTTCATTTGATTCCTCTTATGAGTTATGTGTGCGGTATGTGGTTTCCATGTGTGAGTAGCTTGTATGCCATGTATTCCATGTGTTGGAATGTTCTCTTACTTCATTTTTGATGCATTAAATTTCTTATTTAGTTTCATGAATTCTACTCTTCTCCCTTGTGTGAATTGAGTTTCATTGACATATATGTTATTTTATGTGTATTCATTGTGAGTGGTGTGTGTGTAAGCCTACTCCTTTGTGCTTGAACCTTTCTTGAGTGTTTGGGTCGTGTGACTATCTCCATGAGCATGGTGGGTGGACCTATAGGTTCCACATGGTTGGGTGGCATTGCAAACCATCGTTAGGGACCGATGATCTCAATGTGGTGGATCTACTTCGAGTTTTTCCTGCTCATTTTGTTCTTTTTGTCTCCTTCTCTTCATGCTTTCTTATTAGTGCAAAGGTTATAAATGTATAATTCAAGGACCTTGAGTCCTAAGCTTGTAATTGTAATATTATTATTGGACCTTCCTCAAAAATGATGTTGTAATTAAATGATAATGAGAATATTTTTATGCTTTGATTATACTATATTTGGTGACTCGATGTGGGTGTCGAGCACCTGATTATTATTGTCTTTTTCATTCTAATTGTTGCATAATGGATGAATGAATATATGAATCTCATTTTGGTCACGTGTTGTGACGTTTTGGTGACCATTTTGTGCTTTCCAAAACATCTTGTGAAGCGACACTTTTGGGGAATGTGATGTAAGTGCCATTTTTAGGTGAGAACTTCCTTAGGGAAGATGTGTACAAGCTAGGTGGAGTCACCATGAACCTCCCCGTCCTTTCTATTCATCATCTTAGGGAATTCTAGAGGGCCCAAAAGGGTACCTCATGTTCACGAAAGATGCTCATCATGTCTTGAATAGTTTGTAGAACTTTATAGGTTTCAATTAGTGGTGTTGCATGTTGAGTGGGTGTGTTGCATGCATCTATTTATGTGCCCTATCTGTAGGAAGTTGATCATCACTCCTAGATCCTAAGAGATGGTTGAGAGTGTCTAGGAAGGTCTTGTGAAGGTTTGTAAAGTCTTGTTGGGGTGGAGACTCTTGGTAGACCTTTCCTAGAGTGTTAGTCTTGTCATGTAGCATTGGTTCACGTTACAGAATCATTAGTCTTCCACTTGTGCATCTTAGAGCTATGACCGAAGATTGTTAGCTAGAAGTTGATCTAGTGATCCTCTTTGTATGTAGTCGATTGATCTTGTGTTGGTCAGATTGGTTGAAGGTCTAAGATTCCCTCATCCCATCCTCTTGTAGTCTTTTGAGAGAGCGCTACTATGGATTTCAGTGGCTCATCGTATAGATGTCAGTCTCTCTCCTGTTGCTTCCTCATGGTGAGTTGTTCCACGTTGGTAAGTATTTTGTTGTTATCACCTTGCTTGTGCAATGGTGTGATCTTGTCTATTTTTTTTGCACTATCATTGTGTTCTTATGACACTTGTTTGTACACATGGTGTGTAGTTTCAACATGTTGCATTGTTAGCGTTGTTGGTTGTTGTTTCAAAAAAAAGTTGTTTGGTCAATTTTTGGCTTGGTCCTAACCGACAAGTCATTACATATCATGACTCATAACATCACTGATATAAAATTGAACCTCCTTGAAGATAATTCGTTCATATTTTCTACTTTCTACCCCATCCGCATGTAACTCAGCATGCCTACAACAAACTTGTACAAAGATTACAACTTGCTTTGAATGACAATATTGACTTTGACTCTCATTTTGAGGACTAAATGTATAGTTCTTAGAGAAATTTACAATAGAGAGAATACAACCTAGTGGAAATAAATTATTTGTCATGAAGTTGCTTAGCTTGAACCATGTTGCACTATGACAAAGTTGGATATGTGGATATATGATACTATGAAATTTATTCATAAACTCATTATAAGGCAATTTACTCTCTTTCAAATCAATTTTTTTGGCCTCAACTCCTAGCTTCATTGAGTATTTCTCGTATTCAAATCTCTTTCAAATAACTTGCATTGAATGATCAATATTCTCAAATTGTAAAAAATACTTTAAATTTCCACAATCATTACATATATTTTATATACACTGTAAATTGAATTTATTTTAATCTTCTGATTTTTCACATACAAAAGGAATTCAAAAATTATGTTGTACTTTCAAGGATGGCTACATTTGGATTAATTACTACTAGGTGATCCCACAATACTGGTTTACAATTTTTGGGCAAGCTGGACACTGAATTGATTATTTTAAACTAAATCTTCACTTTTGGGCTCCTATAGCAGCTAAACCGTGAGGAATTTGAAGATTATGCAAACTAGTGATTAGTGAAGCTTTGTCTATAGATTCTAAATATATTTTTTTCAAAAAAATTGGAATCATATTGCACTTTGTTTTCCATCTCCTTCAAAAACTATTTTTTTCAGCAAACAACATTTTTAAGGAATGACGCTCACTATATACAACATATTTTTTTCCATAAAGGATAAAATTCTAATTCTTTCGAATTTAGATTTGTAACTCTGATATCTATCCCTTTCATTTGGTTTCATAGTGTTTTATTGAATATTTTTTTCTTAATCAAGTTTTGAAGTCAAACCAATTACAATTCAAACATAGGTGAACCATATACAACATAACTTTTTTTGTATGTATCGAATTTTTATTTTTTTAATGGATCAAGGAAATCAATACCTAGCCTGAACATATTTTTCAGAAAAAAATTGATAATCTATTATTTTTCCATATGTACAGAACAAAGAGCCTGATTTTCAATGAAAAACCTATGTTAAATAAAACTAAAAAAATAAATACATAAGAAAACCAAAACATATTAAAATTATATTCGTTGGATAGCTCGTTTCAAGGACTACCATCTTCCAGTTGGGTCTGTGAAATCTCTTCCATTTTCATCCTCAACCCAAGCTTCGAAGGGAAAAAATTTGGAGTTTTTTTGTGTCGAAGGGGGGAAGGTGGGAAAAGGGGGGTTTGAGCGAACCCTAGTTTTCTTGAACCAGGGTTCGAGCAAACCCCCTTTCCACAATGGGAAAATGTGGATTCCCACATTTAAGGGGTTCGTTTGAACCTAGTTTTCGTTCAAAACCCCCAAAATGATTTTTTTTTTAATGGGGTCAATTTTTGGAAGTTTTCCTTCCTCACTCCAATTGTAAACCACTTTTGTGGGTTCACCCTACGATGGATTTTTTATATGACTATAAGTGTACATGAAATTCAACATGATTTTGACAAGAAGTTTCATGTACTTTATTATGTACAAAACATGGTTGTAATCTCTCAAACATCCTTTGACAAATCTCCACATGTGAAAGTTCTCGCTTGAATGCTTAAAAAAGTTCACTCTATGCTGTATCTATAAAAAAATTGGATATGAATTTTTTGTATCGGCTTCACCTATTATTTGTATAGGGTCTCTTCTATTGGAAAAAACAATAAAGTGGTTGGTCCAGTATTAAATTACCTATTTCTTCACATCTTCTGAAATTCTATCTTTTCACTTGAAACCCTACAAATATTTACCCAATTATTTTCAATATTTTCATCTAATCTATTTCTCTATGTAATATATCTTTGAATAGTTCTCCTGGATACATTTAGTTATTGGGAAATTGCTTTAAATTTTATTCTATGTGATAATTTCTTACTAGAAATTGCATCCATCAATGCTCTACATGCAACACTTTAATCAGTAGCTTGACTCTTTCTTTCAATACAATTCAATGCTTCTTGCAAGTTTTCAACAATTGTTTGTTTTAGTGAATTTGATGGTTTTTTCTTATTATCAACCCCTAGCAACTCCAGAATAGGTGTCATTTATTTTTTCCTAAATAACTTTGCACATAATTTTGCTCTTCCAATTAGAGAATTTTCTTCAAAAAAATTATCCCATATTCTTTTAGAGTGTAATTTTATTATGATTTCAGATAACATATCTTCAGGTGAAATCTCCTTGAAAAGAGAATCCTCATCCATCTCCATCAGATTTTCCATACCATATAAAAATTTCATATCATTATCATCAATATGTTTGTGTAACTCTACATTAACTTGTTCATCAATCATTTCAATGTGTTGTTCTTGATTAGATGTTCCTTCATCCATTTTTTGGTCTCTCTTTTTCGATTATACAACCTTGATCTAGTCCTTTTATTTCCCATCACAAATTTCTCAAATTTGAATTCACCTGCATACAAATGTACACATATACTTTAACCTAAATTATGTTTTTCTTAATATACAAGATAATACAAATAAAATAACAAAGATAGATAAAAGTATCTAAGGAGAGATAGAGAGTAGAACTATCTAAGGGGAAAGAGAGAGAGAGAGAGAGAGAGAGAGAGAGAGGCTAGCTCACTATGGTGTGAGAGAGGGAGATATGAAACTAACTAATAGTTATAATTTCTTAATTTGTACAAGATAAGACTAATAAAATTAAAGAGAGAGAGAGAGAGAGAGAGAGAGAGAGAGAGAGAGAGAGAGAGAGAGAGAGAGAGAGAGAGAGAGAGAGAGAGAGAGAGAGAGAGAGAGAGAGAGAGAGAGAGAGAGAAAAGTATCTAAGGAGAGATAGAGAGTGAGTAGACCTATCTAAGGAGAGAGAGAGAGAGAGGTTTGCTCACTATGGTAGAAGGAGAGAGGGAGAGATGAAACCAACTCATACTTAGATATTTTTTTAATGTACAAGATAAGACTAATAAAATTAAACAGAGAGATAGAAGTATCTAAGGAGAGATAGAGAGAGAGAGAGAGAGGTTAGCTCACTATGGTAGAATTAGAGAAGGAGAGATGAAACCAACTCATAGATAATTTTTAATGTAAAAGATAAGAGTAATAAAACAAAAGAGGGAGATAGAATTATCTAAGGAGATATAGAGAGAGTAGACCTATCTAAGGAGAGAGAGAGAGGGGTTAGCTCACTATGATAGAAGCAAAGAGGGAGAGATGTAACCAACTCATAGTTCTCATTTCTTAATTTATATAAGATAAGACTAATAAAATTAAAGAGAGATAGAAATTATCTAAAGAGATATAGAGAGAGTAGACCTATATAAGGAGAGAGAGCGAGAGAGAGAGAGGTTAGCTCACTATGATAGGAGAGAGGGAGATATGAGACCAAATAATGTAGTTTTGATTTCTTTGTTAGAATTTGGGAACACTGAGAGGGGGGGTGAATCAGTGTGTTGCAATCTTCATCATTATTAATTTGATGTTTAAATCATTTCAACATTAAACCAAAGGAAGGATGCAAACACACAAATAAATCATTCAAAATTCCATAACACAAGGATTTTTAGGTGGAAACCCTGTTGGGGGAAAAACCACAGTGGAGGTCAATTCACGATTTGAGTACTCAAATATAAGTTTTGCAAAATGGGAATGCACGTGCATTCAGGCACACTGCCTAGAGCTCACTGCTCAAAATGGGAAGACTCGCTGCCTTACAAAATATTCAAAATAAGTCCATCTAAAGGATTGAACTGAATTAATAGCATCTACTCATGCCTAGTTACAGTTTCGGTTAAGCACATTTTTTGATCTCTTGACCTCTTATCCGATTCTACTCTTCTGCTCTGCACTGTTATAATTTGCATCACAAATCTTATATGCGTAGGTGAAATCACTTTACTATCCTCCTGATTTTCACATTATACACCAATACACTTTGCATCCATGTCACATTCATATCAAAATGATATAACCGATCACTTATATATATCCACAACAAGAGATTCAATCATCCATATGTCGGCTTTAATTAAACATAAAATACTTTTCAATGGTCGGTTGAATCCACAAACGATTGTCAATGTGTACCATCCAAAGTCGACCATAGAATATTGAGGACCTAAATAAACATGTTCGAACACATAAACATTTAAACAATTACTCTATAAACATCTGCAATGACTATATCCACCAAGTCGGCCTTCTAGCACTGATAAACAGGAAATTGATAAACTAGATCTCCTAATTCGTATACCAGTGAATGTGCACCCAGATGATTCTTGGGTAAGATACTACGAACATAAAAATACCTTTCTCTAAGATTCACAACTTAAAATGATAAGTTGATAATGCAAATGGGTTCATCTTCATTCGGATACCCTGTTCTTCATTTTGTCTCTCGGTATGGATAAATATCGAAAGGTGAATTGGATCAATGACTTAGGTTGTCATCAATTACAACACCAAATGCCAACAATATCCATAAGCCATATTCCAACAATCTCCCCCTTTGGCATTGATGGCAACACTTAGTGAAAAATGACTAAGTGTCAGAACAAACATATTGTAATCCTTCAATACTTCAAAAAGTTATAACTGACACAACTCCCCCTAAGTTTGATAAGGAATTTTTCACTGCTCTCTCTCCCCCTTTGACATCAATGAAAAAAAAATCTTACAGTAATCCCTTATGGAGTGTAAACAAAAACTTACTTATTCAAAAACTGGTTCAAAACTTTGAAGGCATACTTTCGCTACTTGAATTAAAATATCATTTTGTACTTTTCTTTCATCTCTGGAAGAAACTTCTTTCATGCTTCTATTGCAATCTCGGTGATTATGATCATGTTTTTGTTTTCAGATGTCTGGTTGATCATTTTGATGAAAGATTCTAGAATAGTGATGGTTTCTTCTAGTGTCTCTCCTTTCCTCATTATTTCAATCAATTGTTCCAGTCTACATTCTATTATGTCCTTTACTTTCCAAAAGGTCTCAATAATCCTATTTTTGGTGTTCTAGACATTTGTATGCTCTGTTTGTAGTTCTTGAATTCTTTTCTTGATTCCATCATCATGATCCTGAAACATATCAAAGTTTTATCCAATACTATTCATCTATGTTTCAATTTGTTCCAACTTCTCTTTATACTTTCCAATTGCATGAGGCCGATGAAGATAGTATTTGTAGATGCTATTTTTTGAATTTATGCACTACCTTAGCTGATTCATGTACCTTTTTAATTTGGTGAGAGATTCTTTGTACTACTTCTTCAGATGTAATATTATTTCTTCGTCTTCCTTGTTTTGAGACTCAAAGTCCATGATTTCCTTGATGCATTCAATCATTTCTTCTGGAAAAATATTTTACAAATTCTCCAATTTGATTTATTTGTGCACAACATGAGCACTTAGTACACTTAAAATCATATCATCTTCATATGAAGGTCTGATAGACCATAATTTTGCAATTTTGCACATCCCATCTTTCTCATAAATAAGTTTCAGTACTTTTTCTTTGGTTAAGTCATCTTCATCTTCGCTTTCTTTTATCTTAGTATTTTCTTGTTCTAGTTTGGCTAATTCCAGTTCTTTTCCTTGGGTGTCCTCACTTTCCTTATCATATTCCTCATCTAGTATATCTACAATCACTTGTTCTTTTCCTTTTCCTTCAATTTTTGGAATCTTGTATGTCAGAGGAGTACAAACAGTAGTTTCTTTTTCTATTTTCTTCTTTCTCTCCATCTCACCAAAAGAGGAACCAACTTCAAGTGCCCTTTCCGAAATGGAAATACAAATTGACCCAAACTTTCATATGCTTGATCACAGTTTTCCAAAATTTTAGAGTGTGTGTAAATTTGCTTGCACATTGGTTCATTCTCTTTCCATATCACATTGTTCTTCATCGGTAATCAATTTAGAAAGTACATTACTAGACATATAACCAAGGTACCAAACCTAAAAGGGTAATCTTTCATCTTCGTCATTTGCATAGTCTCCATCAGTTGATCTTTCAGCAATCTACAAAGATCAAAATCTTGATCTTCCATTATCATTTTGTGTGAAATGTAGACTGCACCTGTCGAGGTAGCACCTTCTTTGTTCCTAAAGAATATTTTGTAGGATATTCCATGTGCAATGTACCTTGTCACAATTTTTTTAATTTGTTGAGATTATTAGTTCCCTTTCATCTCCAATGACTCTAGTTAGGGTTTTGACTTCTTTATCCCAGATAGACTTCTTTCTCGGTACATGCCCAAGTTTGCATAATCCAGTTAAATTCCTAATTACTTCTTTCAAAATAAGGTGGGGTTTGTCCAGAATTAGAGTATCATCATTCAATCTTCTTAAAATAAACTTAATGATTTATGTGTTCTCGAAATAGGGAAATTCATTCCAAATGTCCAAATTTTGTGTTTAGCTTATTTCAACCATTTCAATTCATCAGGCGACAACAAGTTTCTTACGGCTCTAATACTCTCACTGTTATACTCATCTAGATTGATCATTCCTTTATTTGTTCCATTTTTCCTTTCGTACTCATGTTTCGTTTCTATCAACCGCACACCAAATTAAATGAAAATTTTTGAAGCACTTGATGAATTAGGGTTTCGATGTCGAAATGTCTTCACACCTTTGAGATTATGTTGCAGAGTGCTCTCCTTCTTTTATTTGATAAAGTGGAAAATGAGGGTTTCAACATGTCTTTTTGTAACTTTGCACACCTAAATTTTTGTTGTAATAAATGCCTTTTCCCTAGGTGTTTCGGATATCATGTTTTCTCAGTCAGTGAGAGAATTTTTCTTCTACGGACCTATGATTTCTTGAATTTCCTTGTGAATTTTTTCCAAAGAATTTGTAGATCATTAATACTACTATTGACAATCTTTCACGTTTCGATACCAGCTACGGACAGGGGAAAAAGGATTTTCTTGAAAAAAAACTCTCCCTAGGCCAATGGCCTGAGATCAATTTCTGAATGAATTAACCGAATTAGGTTCCAGTACAGAACTATTCCCTACATCAAAATCGATATTTCTTATCCATGTCTTCTTCATTTGATCTCTTATTTCATCTGCAGTCACTTTTCCCTTTTCTTTATCATCTTTCTGTGTATTTCTACCTTTATAAGTCGGACCTCTTTTATCCAAATTTTTGTTTCTGAAGAATCTTGCAATGTGACCGTATTTGTTGCAATTGTAGCACACAATATTTCCTTTCCCATACCAATCATTCCATTGATTTCTTCTTGATTTGCATTGGTTAGCAATATGCCCAAATCTTCCATAGGTATAACATTCAATATTCCTTCTACTGATAGAGTTGTTTGAGATATGTTTGCATTCAATTGACTTATGACCAAACTTTTTGCAATTCAAATGCTGACCGAAGAATGATGGATCACTTGATTTCATTTTACTTCTATATTGAGTTGCCATATGACCAAAAATATTTTGCAAGAAAAATAGTATCCGTTAAACTTTTGAGCATTAGGTTATCTTACCGAATATCTTTTTTCTTTGTTCATCAGATTTCTCTGCCTGAAATTCCTTTGTCTAGATCTGGAACATTCTCCTTTCTCATATCCAAGGCCTCGATTGTCATTTCCATTTTTTTTTCCTTCAGTCGGCTCATCAAGCTTAACTGAGCGAATATTATACTTCTCCTTGTATTCATTTGTAGAAGTAAGTTCATCCCTGAAAAATAACAATCTATTTTTCAATCTCTTCTTCATTGTTTCTGGATTGGTGCAGTTCAATCTCCAGCTGAATGAATTCTTCATTTATTCTTTTGCATTCATCAAATTTTTATTTTAAGGACTGAGCAAGGTTCTCCTCATTCTTATTTCTTCCTTCAATCTCCTTAGTCATCTTCATCGTCATAGATTCCATTTCATGATTTAGGGTAGCATTGTCTTTGGTAAGCTTTTCACATTCTTCAATTATTTCCTTCAAGGTTTGATTCAGGTGAATGTCATTCATGCTTCTGCTCTCTTTTTTCTTAATTTGATCATAGAAATCCTTTCTCTTTTCCCTGGATTTAACAATTTGATCCTTCAATGTCTGAATGAATTTCTCAGCATCCTTAAGATTTTCTTTCAATTCTCGAACTTCTGCTTTGGACTGATCAAGATCATCAAGCACCACCACAAGTTGTTGTTGAAGACTACCAGAGTCCATTACATTCCAAGATCCACCTCAAGCTACTAAACTCCTTTTGAGGAACCTCTCTCTAATACCAATTATTATAATTTGGGAACGCTGAGGGGGGGTGAATCAATGTTTTGCAATCTTCATCATTATTAATTTGATATTTAAATCATTTCAACATTAAACCAAAGGAAGGATGAAAACACACAAAGCAACCATTCAAAATGCCATAGCACAAGGATTTTTATATGGAAACCCTATTAGGGAAAAACCACGGTGGAGGTCAATCCATAATTTGAGTACTCAAATATAAGTTTTACAAAATGGGAATGCACTTGCATTCAGGCACATTGCCTAGAGCTCACTGTTCAAAATGGGAAGGCTTGCTGCCTTATAAAATATTCAGAATAAGTCCATCTAAAGGATTGAACTGAATTAATAGCATCTACTCATGCTTGGTTACAGTTCTGGTTAAGCACATTTGTCGATCTCTTGACCTCTTATTTGATTCTTCTCTTTTGCTCTGCACTGCTATAATTCGCATCACAAATCTTATATGCACAGGTGAAATCGTTCTACTATCCTCCTAATTTTCACATCATATACCAATACACTTTGTATCCATGTCACATCCATATCAAAATGATATAACCGATCACTTATATATATCCACAACAAGAGATTCAATCATCCATATGTCAGCTTTAATAAAACATAAAATACTTTTCAATGGTCGACTGAATCCACAAATGATTGTTAATGTGCACCATCCAAAGTTGGCCATAGCATAGTGAGGACCTAAATAAACATGTTTGAACACATAAACATTTAAACAATTACTCCTTAAACATCCAAAATGGCTATATCCACCAATTCGGCCTTCTAGCACTAATAAACAGGAAATTGATAAACTGGATCTCCTAATTCGTATACCAGTGAATGCGCACCCAGATGATTCTTGGGTAAGATAGTACGAGAATCAAAATACCTTCTCTAATATCCACAACTTAAAATGATAAGTTGATAATGCAAATGGGTTCATCTTCAGTCGGATACCTTGCTCTTCATTTTGTCTCTCGGTATGGATAAATACCAAAATATGGACTGGATCAATGACTTATGTTACCATCAATGACAACACCAAATGCCAACAATCTCCAGAAGTATCTGAGAGATAGAGAGTAGACCTATCTAAGGATAGAGAGAGAGAGAGAGAGAGAGAGGTTAGCCCAATATGGTAGAAGGAGAGGAGAGATGAAACCAACTTAGATAATTTTTAATGTACAAGATAAGACTAATAAAACAAAAGAGGGAGATAGAAGTATCTAAGGAGATATAGAGAGAGTAAACCTATCTAAGGAGAGAGAGAGGGGTTATCTCACTATGATATAATTAGAGAGGGGGAGATGAAACCAACTCATAGTTCTAATTTCTTAATTTATATAAGATAAGACTAATAAAATTAAAGAGAGATAGAAAGTATCTAAGGAGATATAGAGAGAGATTAGACTTATCTAAGGAGAGAGAGAGAGAGGTTAGATCACTATGATAGGAGAGAGGGAGAGATGAAACCAACTAATGTAGTTTTGATTTCTTAATGTATAAGATAATACTAATAAAATGAAAGAGAGGGGGAGAGAGAAGTATCTAAGGAGAGATAGAGATAGTAGGTATCTAAGGAGAGAGAAATAGAGGGTAGCACTACATATATGATAGGAGGGAGAGATGAAACCCACTCATAGTTATAATTTCTTAATACACAAGATAAGACTAATTTGAAATGAAAGAGAGAGCTCGAGAGAGAAGTATCCAAGGAGGGATAGAGAGAGAACTTAGATATCTAAGGAGAGAGAGGATATCTCACTACATGTATGATAGGAGAGAGAGAGAGAGAGAGAGAGAGAGAGCTCGGTATCATATAAGGAGAGAGAGAGAGAGGGTATAAATATGGTCATACCCCCTAGGTAGAACCTAAGAGGGAGAGAAGAGAGAGAGGTAGCATTATGAATTTATGGAAAATTGAACTGGCTTATATTGTTATCTTTCTTTAAAGAGAAACGAACTCATCTAGAACTCTATTTGCTTAATGTAAGATAATCTAAGTTCTAATAAAATGAAAAAAAATATATAAATTTTATAACACAAAATAGTAGTTTTCACTTTGAAACCTTATCATTTTTTTTAATTTACTTAATTAAAACACATTGCACATTCAACTAGAACTATCTTGGAGATAGGATGGGAGGGAGAGATAGGTAGGAAGGAATTAAGTATACATTCAAGAAATCCTAAAATGAGTAAATAATTGAGCACAATCCCATGTAAACCTTTTGAATTAATCGATCACAAATTTAAAATCATTGTACATAAAAATTTATCTCTTCTCTTGTAGAAATAAGTCCTTTTGTGCTTTTTCTCCAAATGCCTGATTTGAAAAAAATAAAAAAAAATATTATATGAGTATTTTTGGTCAAAAGGATTTTAGCTGACAGGCATCTAACCAAGATGTTTATGGTCAAGTATGTTTCAACTGAAACATTTTTAGTCGAAAAGGCTTCGGTCAAAACTATATATGTGGCATCCTTGTTGGCAACCAACTCATATTTTTTAGAATTTTTTGAAACGTTTGATTTTAACTAAATATTTAGATTCAATCAGAATGATTTTTTAAAATAATAAAAATAGTCTTTTGTAGAGCTCGGAGTCTGGAATCTAAAGATATTTTTTTATATTTTGATTAGTTTTAATATTTCTTTTTTTTAAATAATGCCAGTAGGTTGTTATAATAAAAAATGAGACTGATTAGAAATTAAAAAAATACTAAACCATATGAAAAAATTTAAAATTATATGGTGCACTAGAGGAGAGAATCCTCTCCAAAAGGGTATAATTTGTTTTTTGAAAATAATAAAAAATAGACAAAAGTTAACATCAAGTGAAAACTGCCTAATTTTAGTAAGTTTGACTTTAAAGCATTATTACGAGAAAATTATACATCGATTTTTTTTTATGCACTAAATATTGAATTTATCTATTTGGGAAAAAATCAAGGAAAAATAAAATTGTTTTCTCTTTTTTTCTTGATGTCAACTCGACGTCACTTTTTCCTAAAATTCTCAATAATTAAAAATCAAATATTAAATTGTAAAAACTATCAATACATTTTTTTTTTTAAATTGAAAAATTACAAGCATAAAATTCATTAAGAGTCCTACATTTCATTAGTGTACACCATTTTGAAATTCAAAACATAAAGACCACTTTTATGCGGTCAAATTTGAAATATTTTATTTGTGTTGGTTGATTCTTTTATAAAAGTGTGACACGGGTTTGTACTTTTACCCAAATGAGAGGCCTCTCACCCAATTTGGTGATCCTCTCTGATCCTACTATTATGATGTTTCATTTTCTATCTACTTCTTCCATAGCCTAGATAAGCCTCATCATATCCTCGTGCTATTTATTTAATCATTCATTATATCAATCCTACTATCAGCTTGTTTGTTTTATAAGCAACAACATTCCTCCATCAACACATCAAAAAAATCAATCAAGTGGAGCTAGGGTGCACTCTACTTCAACTCAATCTAAGGAGAAAGAATGGATTTAGGTAGATATATTGTGTGTGTATTCTATTATCTTCTATGTTAGTTACCTTTAATATTTTCTTGTCTTCACTAAGTACTTGCAACAACACTTAATTAATTTTCTTGACTTGTGGCAATTGTGGGGTTATTTCTTAGGTCTAATATATATTAGAACACCTCCTAAATTTTATAGGAAACACATAGATTCATATCCACTAACTAAAAAATGACACACATGATCTTATAGTGGTGTAACACACTCTATAGAGAGACAATCACTTCTATAAAAAATATGCCTTAACCAAATGACCTACAATTTCTACCAAAGCTTCAACAAATTTTAATATATCTTCTAGCTAGACTACAACATTGAATCCATGAATTTTCTCACCATATTATTTATAGTTTCATTCCATATTATTTAGACATAATATTTGGTGCAAAAACCAAGTTGGCACCTAAAGGATCATATTATACTAGATCATATCCCAAGTCATTAGGAATACACCAAAATTGGTTACACTCAACAACCACTAGATAAAATGAGGATTCCTATGACTCGAAAGGGGTGAGCACATCAAACTTGTCTTCCTACAATTATTTTTTGTCATTTTTCCAATGTGAAGATATGAACAAATATTTATGCTAAATTATAGCTATAAAATTAGTTGTAATGATTTATGTTCTAAACTACAAACTTTCTAATTCTATATCAATATGTATCTTAACAATTGGATTTTTGTTCCATTGTTAAATAACTTCATGTGTAAATACTTGTATATGATGATAGGTGTATGTGTAAGTATATTCAAATGTGTACTTGGTGGTACATGATGAACTAGGGACCTACGTAGAATCATGTGAGGTGATACATAATGAAACACTACGTAAATTCAAGTGTAGTGGTATGCATAACAAAATTGCATGGGGTTATGCATAGTATCACACCATGACAATTGTTGCAATGAAAATTATATTATCTTGTGCAAGAGCACAAATACTTCTTGAGGTTTGTGTGGTAGCATATAAAATATCATAAGTGCTTACATGGGCTCAAGGGCTTCTTAAAGCTTGCATAGTGATATGGAATGATTCACATGATACTCCTAAGTTCCTCCATGGAATTCAATACCTTATATTTTTCCAATTGAGAGAAGAATTTGGTTGGTGTTAGTCAACTATGAGGGCACCAATTTGAGTTAATTCATTCAAGTGGCACAAGTCAAGTTGTCAACTTGAGATGGAACAATGGTCTTCATCTTACATGACTAAAATTGATATTTTACAGATCCTAGGATTTCCATATTAATCCTTATGAAATAAAATCTCAATCACTAAATAATCTAATGGAGGTGGGTGTGTTTAGATAAAAAAATCCCATTGAAAATTTTGGACCTTATCAGTCAATATGAGTATGAACGCCAACTTGGAAGATGCACAAAATCTAAAGCAATCAAAAATATGCATGCCAAGAAGAATAAAATATAGCATTGATGAGAAAAGTGTTTCATGAACCTCATAACCAACTTTTCTAATGAAGTTTTTTAATAAAAATAAAGGACTAAAGATATCTAGTTTAAATATGATGTGCTCAAGGGTAAACAAACTTGGGAGCTTGTTGATCTATTGATTACGAGAAAATTGTTGGAAGTAAATAGTTTAGACGTGGAAAATTGACCGATACACTTGATCATGATTACTAGCATCGTTTCGTCCTAAATCATACTCTTGGCTTATCATCACTCTTCATCCATTAATTAAATAAATTATTATTTATCTAATTAAGTCATTTTCCCCTGTTGATTAAATTAATCAATTTAATTTAATTAACCTTGTATCTTTGTTTAATTAAATAATTCACTTTATTTAATTAAAACTCTAAAGTCCTCTTATTAAATTAAAGAAATTAAAACCTTATTTTATTTAATCTAACATTATCCCCTTTAGTTAAATAAATCAAAAAAATATTTAATTAAACCTTTCCTCTCAATTTGATTTAAATCAATTCATAAATTTAAGTCTAAATTGTCACATCTCCTAATTCCTCATTACCTTAATTAATCTTTGATTAGTTTAATCTTAAATCATCTCAACCTCTAGCTTGTACCACTTGCACATGAAAATAGATTTAATTCATTTATTAAATCTCTATTTTCTCTCAACATGGCATAAAAGGGGAATATTCCCTCAAATTTGAATTCAAATCCAAGTGGACTTAGTCCTTCCAACAAGGCATTTATTTCACCTTACAAGTCCTTTTTCCTTGAGCCAAGTGATATTAACTCCATTCCTCTCTCCCTCCAACTTGCCAAATTTTAAATTTGAATCTATTATCATTTATTGTGCATAATCACCAAAATGTGCTCAACCTTCAACCATTCACATCTTGACAAGTGGCACTTGGCCATTGGATGTTGAATGATCCCACATTGCTCAAATCTTGCTCACTGTTCCAATTTGAAATCTATAAATGAGATACTCTTCCTCTCATTCATCATCCACAAATTGAGTAAACTTACTATACTCAACTTCATCCTCAAGCATATATACTTTCATCCATTTTATCAAGTTCTTAGCTAGGTTATACAAGTTTTTCATCATGGAGCTTGATTGAATTTGCATCAAAATGGATCACTCATCAACATTGCATCATAGGAGTTGGGAAAAGGCCAATTTCTACACATAATTGGCACCAATTCCCCCATGGGATTGAGGATTTGCATGCTTAATTAGGATTTCATGTATCTTCCATGTTTTGTTCTTCATTTTCCTATTATTGAGCATTGTTAATGAATTTCATGGGGAATCTTGAATCTCACTTGCATATGAACCTAACTATGTGCTTTTTTGATGTGTTTGTACAAGTATAGGATTGGGGTTCACATTTTGGTGCTAGGAGGGCGAATCTAAAGGATTTCATCACATTTTTTTGAAATTTTGTGTTTTTTTGTGTTTTTTTGTATTTTTTTTGCAGCTCACAGGAAACTGCACCGCTCGCAGTCCAGTGGCGCCAAACTACACCGCTACTAGTCTAGCGGTGCTATATTGCGCCGCTCCTAAATTCTAAAGTCTGTCAGTGGAGCCTTCTCGCCCTCAAATTTCAAATTTCAAACTCAACTGTGGGTTTTCCAAATTTCAAACTGCGCCACTTGCCAAACAGTGCCGCAATCGCGGTCACTATTTTTCTGCAGAGCACTGCTCTGAATCATCAACAGCATTATATTGCACCATTGGCCTTCTCAAACTGCGCCACATCCGCGGATTGCACCACTGGAGTTGGGTAAAAGGCAGATTTCTAATTATTTTTAACATTTTTTGTGATGCAAGAACTTCCCGAGGTCATAACTTTTGACTCGGATGTGGGTTTTAGCTGAAATTTTACAAGCGGTTTCATTATGAGGTGGCATGTGGATTACCAACCAACCCTTGGTAGGTTGGTGGCCATTTTGGCACATTTCCAAGGCTTGAAACTTTCATCTTGGCCCTCAAAATGGCAATTTAGTGTTTTTTTTTTGTTTTTTTAAAAGTCATTTTTTTTAATAATTTGAAACTCTTGTTTCGAATTTAGGATGTTATTTGACAATTCATCATATCTTAGTTTTAGAATTTTTTTGGGAAAAATAGGACTCTCAAAGTTATGCATGCAAAATTACCAAAAATGGAAAAATCTAACAACTGTTGAAATCTGCCAGAAAAAAGAAATTTCTTGATCAAATGTGAAGGAAGGAAAATGAAGGCCAAGGGTTCTTTATGATTTTATTATCTCATTGTATTAATTTTTTTTAAACACTTTGGGAGAACTTATAATCCATTTCTAAGGATTTGTTACCTTCATGCTTTTAAGAAACACTAAATTTCTTTTGGGCTCTAAAAAGAACACTGCAAAGGTTTTCAATTTTGCAAACGAAAGGTTAAAATGAACTTTAGGACAAACTCACTAGATTTGGTTTGAGGATTAATAATTGAACAAGGCAAATTTCATATTTCTTTTGGTGCTTAAAAAGAATTCACCATTGCTTCTTTGTTTTGTAATCACTTTCCCAAAGTAATATCACTAAAAGGGCGTATGCGCTTCTCTCGCGCTTTATAGCGATCTTGAGAATCAAAAGTCTTGGTAGTGATCTTAATCTGTGTAAGTAATTTCCTTCACATTTCATTTGGATCTTGAAAATTGAACAAATCTTGTGAGTGTGAGTGGAGAATATTGCATACATTCTCTCTCTTTGTATTGCAACAAAGATTGATCGAGTTACGGATATTGCTCGCTCACTTTTGTTTATCTTAGAGGGCCTGCATTGTGGGAAAAAGTAATCACCCAAGGGGACGACCCAACCGGGAACACACTAAAGCCAAGCGACTTCCACCCGAGATATAAGTGTGGATATTGGAACAAAAGCCAATATCACGAGGATTATTCCAATGAGAAGGGCAACAATGGTCTCTCGCTGTACTGGATAGTCCCCCACGAATGGAATGCCCACATTAAAACCCTTGTTTAGCAAAGGCCAAAATCCTTAACTATTTGTTGGTGCAAAAGGTCATGTCCTTTGAATTCGCCCCACGTATAAATGTGGTTTTGTTGTAGAGATGAAAAGTATGCCATGGGAGATTCATGGGTATTGATGCTTGGTTGACCCGAGAAGTGAGTGCACTATAAGGGGGAGCCTGTGCGGTCAAGCATATAATCATCCGTACTGAATATGCACGGCTGGATTTATCCAAGTGGGAACCCAGCAAATATTGTCTCTTCATCTTAGGATTTTGCATGATCTTGGAAACAAAAGAAAAACACTTTGCTTGGGTCTTAAAACAATTGAAAACAAACGTTCACAAAAGCTTCAAAATTTCAAACCCTTTGGGGGAAAAAAATACCCTTGACGAATCCAAGTGCTCTTGCTTGCCCTAGGGATTCCATCCTTAGAGGTTTCTAAGTGCTTGGGTTTAATCATCATTTGTTTTCACTAAAGTCAACAAATAGGAAACTATTGACTTGATTTTCTCGATTTCCACATAATGGACCTTGTGGAATGAAAATGAATTGATACATAGACATTCAGTTTGAAAAGCATAATCAATAAAGTGTTTGTGGTAAAAAGAACCAAATTGAAGCAAGATAACAGACAATTGAACCACACATGTGCTTGGTCCTTTTTGAGTCATTTGGTTTTCATGCAAACATTAGTCTTTTGATTTGAACCACTTTTAGGGAAAAGCATGTTCTTCAATATCTTGGTCTAGTAAACAAGTCCTCTTAGGTTCATCTAGGATCAATTCAATCACTTCACCCCATCCAAACATTTATAAAAATCCCATTTCACCAACAAATTTTGTAACCTTCCAAAGCATCACTTACACTAGACTTTTAGGAAAAATCAACATCACCTTGTTTGGATTTAACACACCTAGCCAAATTATCCTCTTGTGTACAAGTTTACTCTAGGATAACACAACTTCCTAGAATTTATAGGTTCATTATCCAAAATCACCTTGTTTTTTTTAACACACCTAGCCAAATTATCCTCTTGTGTGCGAGTTTACTCTAGAATAACACAACTTCCTAGAATTTACAAGTTCATTATCCAAAATCATCTTGTTTGACTTAACACACTTAGTCAAACTATCCTCTTATGTGTGAGTTTACCCTAGGATAACACAACTTCCTAGAGTCTACAAGTTCATTATCAATCAATCAAAATCAAAACAATTCCTAAAGTCTAGCATTGATCCAAAGTTCCTAAAAGTTTAAACACCCATATCATTCACCCCTTTCATCCTTCATCTCATCATTGGCCCTAAACCCCTCAGAGGTCAACAAGGTCAAAACACAAGAGGAAAATGAAATATAAACTTGATTCATCCATCATGAGTAATCCAATACAACCAAACTATTCAAGCTTTATGATGCCAATTGATTTGCAAAACTTGCATTTGTACAAACCATACATGGGATCATTATCTCCTCAAAACCTCAATGGTACAACAAAATTGAGCATGCCCAATCTAAATTTTGGAACACCTTTCCCTTTGGTAGATTGAAATCAAAGTCAAAACTTACAAATCTATCAACCAAAAAATCAAGGCATGATCCTTCCCCCTTTACCAACCATAAATCAACCGAATCCGAGCAACACCCCCTTCATAAGTCAAAGCATCATATCAAATCCTCTCATTTTGCCATCGATATCGCAATAATAGATGGCAACCATCCAAGCAACCCCAACGGTCAAAACAACCATTGTCCCTCAAGTGTTTCAAGGACCAAGCATCTCAATCACACCATTCACCACTCAAACCCTAGAAATCAATGCAACCGTTCCACTCATCAAAACGGTCAACACCATTCCCAATCCATCGCCACCACTGCCAAAACACAACATGGAAAATTCATTTTCCATCGTGTTGCAAGCCGCTCAACAAGTTGCCCGCCAAAAGGCACGCTCCAAAACTAACAAGTTGCACATCTAGTTGCTCAGCAAGCGCAAGCGCAGTTAGCTACCCAACAAGATGCACAAGCCGCACAAGCCACACAAGTTGCACAAGCGGCACAACCAACCCAAAAAGCACATGCTCAAGCTCAAGCCCAGTACCAAGCTCGGCAGGCGCAAGCACAATACCAGGCACAATTGCAAGAAATTCATCAACAAGTGTATCAACAAGTCCTACAAGATTTTCAAGCACAACAAAAAGTAGCTCAATAGCAAGCCCAACAACAAGCATTGTTGGCACAGCAACAACACGACCAACAACAAGTGTTGTTGGCTCAGCAGCAAACACAGGCATTACTCCCTCAGCAAAGCTTGCAACATATTCCCACCACAATCATTGAAAATGATGATCAAGATCCTTTGACCAATGATCATGTTGAAAATGTCTCTACATCACCTAATGAGTTAGAGGACATATCTCAAGAATTTATTCCAAAGCATGATCAAAATCTTTCACCAAGGTCTAGCAATGATCCTTTCCAAAACATATGGACATCTTTTGACCTAATGACATTTGAGAAACTTCCTATGCCTAATGAAGATATCCAATAACCCTTTATAAGCAATCTATTCTTTGAAATTGACCCATGTCAAGAACTTGATGCAAAGCATGTCGAAAGCAATTCTGAAATCATTTGAGATCAAGAATTTGTATCTCCAAGCTACTACAATGATATCATGGACACTCTCCTATCTATACGAGATGATCACATCCACATAGCACATACCCCTCCATCTACCTATGAGATGCTTCTTTTGGATGGACATGTATATGATCTTCATTCATAACAGGATTCCTTTACTCTTGACATTATTACACAAAAAGAGCAGGATATTGATTCCTATAGTCAAACTCAGTTGTCAACATCAGGATCATATATATCCCAAATCAGATTGAGGACATCATGTATAAAGATATCTAGTATTATCCACTCAAGGGAACATGTCAGACAGAATAGGATATTCCAAAGTCAGCAGAGCAGCAAATTGAAATGACATCATCTGCAGTAGTCATTTATCAAAGAATGCATTCTGAACAAGACATCTCAAAATAGGGAGAATCAAAAAACAAAGATGCTACTACCACCATACTGGGGGCAACTTTGTCTCAATCAAACATCAACATAGGGGGCACGAAGGATCCTTATGATGAAACCAATGTCAATACTACAGCCAGCCACATCACGAATCTTCATACACCCATTACCCCATCCACAAATTGGGACCAACATCAAAAGAAATATTTGAATCAAAGCACAAAGAACATTATCAAATAAAAAGAAGCTAAGAATCATATCAGACAAATCAAATACATATGGATACCAAAAAATACAAAGAAAGATGATCCCTATCATACTCCATTAGTCAAAGAAATTATGGGAAAAAATTAAAAGGGGGCAAGTATCCATCAAAGATGTCCACAAAGGAAAAATCAGGCTTCTCAAGCAATGTACAAAGTATATCAAGCAGTTGGTCCTAATTCCACGCACACTTTTGTATCCACCCATCATTGCTCATCTTCCCAATTTTGGAGAGCCAAAGGTTCCAAACTATCAACCAATCCATCTTTTATTCCTAAACACACTCCACCATCCATGTCTCCACGCATAATATCCAATTCTCACATTGACCATGTGTTGGAGATGACCTTTCATCATAAGGATTCAGAAGGCACTCTATCATGATGTGCGCACAAAGATAGAGTTAACTTCGGTATTAGCAAAGCAAAACAAAATTCTCAAAAGTTGCATTCAAGTGCATGTATCTTGGTAAAGAAGCTTCTTCAAACAGGATATTGATGGCACATTATGACAGAAGCATCTACATTGATACCACCAGGTGGTTCAGCATGAGCTTAGAATCTTTCAGCCAAAAATCAAAAAAAGGATTGAAAATAGTAAAGAGAAAATCGTCCTTTAGTGAAAACCGCATGGGCGACACTTTGGGCAAGTACCATGATGAAAACCTTGCAAACAGGTGTCATGTGTAGAATCGAGCATCTACGTGCGCCAGTTCAGGTGAAAGCATCTTATCACATTCATAATAAAGCCAACATTCCCTCCATCTTATCCATAATAAATCCATTAATCTATGAACCATTTATCCAATCCATCTTCATCTATCTACATCCATAGTCCAAATTATCTTGATCTTGAAAAATTTTGGTGCACGCTTTACACTTGTTTATGGTAAACATCTTGACACTGGTCATTTTCATTGATCCTACCCTACCCAATGTTATATGAGCCTTGAAGCATTATCTGAATGAGAATCCTCTATTGGAACACCCTTATCGTAAGATGACCCATATCCATCCATCCATACACCTATTCAAGCATCCACCCATGACATTCCATGCACTGCTAGACATTAGGGGTAGATATTTACATCTTTCTTTAGGAATAAATCTTGATCTATATCTTCACACTTATGTGGTGATCTGAGCATTGGCGAACATGAAATCAAATTGGTCAAGCATTTGTGAGCCAAAAAATCTAGATCACTAATCATTGGCATATTTTGACAAGAATATGTTCCTTATCAAGCTTTATCTTTCATCAAACATCAATCCAAACAATCAATATCAATCGCATCTCATTTACATGTCAGCATCACATCAAATCATTCAAACAACAATTTTGTTCCAAATCAAGCTTCAAAATCTAGATCAATCAAAATCCAATCAATCCATCATCATGTTGGGATATCCTTCCCAATCCTCATGTTTCTTAACACTATCCTTGCATTGTTGTGTATCCACAACAATGTTATCCTCATCAATCTTGAAAGCCTCGTGTTGCTTAACACTATCCTTGCATTGTTGTGTATCCTCAAGAATGTTATCATCATCAATCCATCAATCTGATCAATCAATCCTAACTTGTTTTTCAACAAAATCCTAAAATAGATCACTGATATCATCACATATCCATATCCAAATCATCAAAATCATGCGAAAATCTAAAAAACATCCAAATCATATCAAAATCAAAAACATGTCAAAAATATAAAAAATCAAAAACAAAGTTGTCCATTGAACTACGTTGTCTTTGAGCTTGAACATAGGCAAGGCTAATCCTTGATTGGCCCCTGAGACACAAAATCCAAAAACATTCATAAAATCTCATAAAAATACCAAAAACATTGAAAAAACCCAAAAATCAAAACAGCCTCAAAATATTCAAAAAAACCCAAAAATGGTGCACCTGTCTCATCTCGCTTTCACCCACAATAATCACCGTTCATAATAATTCAATCGTCGCCTTCATACTTTGGTGAGTCAGTCGAAAGCAAGTCTAGCAGGTTCAAAAGTGAACACCTAATCGTCAAAGTCTCAAGTCTAGGTCAGTAAGCAAGCAAGTTAGTCAACTTGGAGTATCAATAGCTTATCATCCAATCAATCTCATCAAAACCCTGATCACAACATGTCCTAGGATGCATCCTTCCCACGATGGACATCGGGTATCACCTTAGCTTAGCCTTGGCTAGCGGTACGAAGAACATTAGCTTGTTTGATTACTTTGTCTTGGTCTTTTTTTGACTTATCTTATTTTTATGCTCATTCCAAGGACCTCTCGATGATGCCTAAACAAAATATGTTTAGAGAGAAAGGAATGGGGGCAATGATCATTATCATTTTTATCTAATGTGCTTGTTGGATGTTCTTGTAAAATAACTTGGTGAATATTTTATTTGTTAGGTGTATCCTAGCAAGGTTTACGTATGTTAGGTGTGAACAAGAATACTCCTATATGTTTGTCGAGTCAAAGTCTATCGCACTAGGTACCACGCCATCCTGGTTCCTTATACCTTGATGCATCGTACCTATGTGTATTATCAAACATAAAGTAATTGGCCCTTTTAAAATCCTAACTCCTGATAAGCAAATCATCATCATCATCATTAATAATGTAGGCTTGTGGATCCTCCTTTCATCATCTTATTCTTCTTATTCTTCTATCTTTACTAACATTTCTATCCAAAATCGATGTGTTGTATCAAAATATACACGAGGCTACCCATGGTCGATGACTATCTATACATCATCAAATCGTCTACATCAAATATTTGATCTTTCTAAGGAATTATCTTTCGTCCTCTAATCAATAGAACCACTCCTCTCACATTTTATAGTATAAGCTTTTAGGTGCAAAGGTCTTGTTTAGTTGCATAGTTTGTAACAACTTTTATCTATGTTTATGAAACTTCAATCTTAGTTTATTGAGAGCTTTAGGACTCTTGTGGACCTTCTTGCAGGGTGCTATAAAGGAAAGTACGACATTTTATTGGTTCCCTCCCTTGACATCATCACCTTTGTAACAATAATAACAATGAAAACCATAAACCTTGTGTTCTCATTTATGACACATCCCTCAAATGAATGTAAAAATTGTACTTTTTAAAATTTGAATAAAAATAGATCTAAAAATAAATGTACATAAAACAACTTGAAAGACTCCAAATTTTAGACCAAAAATATAAAAACAAACTCCTTCTATGCAATACATCAAAATTGATGGAGACCTCTACATGCATGATTTTAATTGAAACCATGTATATTATAATTCCTTAAAATGTTAATTTCAAACAATGAAAAAGATTTTGGTGGTAGTAATGGCCAACATTTTTTTTAATATAGTTATTGCTCACCATAAATTAACATATACTATTTAGAAAAACTTTATCCGCTTATTTTATCGTCTAAAAACTCTACCTATTATCATCACGTGGGTAATTAAAATCATTATTACGTCAGCTATTTCCCTCTAAATAGTAGGAAAAAAAATTAAATCATACACGCCCGGTGGGACTCGAACCCACAATCGCCTGATTAGAAGTCAGACGCCTTATCCATTAGGCCACGGGCGCTCGACGTTTTCGGACGTGCTAAATTGTTATTATATTAATTTAAACTCACGTAAATTGAAATTATAAAATTTAATTATGAATAATTGAAAAATAAAATACAGACCACACCCAACCAAAGAAGGGTTGGATGACGACACCAATAGGAACCCGAATTATAAGGCAACTTCCAATTAGTTCAAAATATACTAATTTTATTTTTTAGTTGATAGATTTATTTTTTATGCGAATTTTTAAAGTAGATTGTCATTGTCCACAATTTATTATTATTATTTTAGTGTATTACATCCATTTTTTTTTAAATAATTATTATAATATTTTAGTAATATATAAAGTATTATCGTAAAATGAGTTATTATAAAAAAAATTGTAATGTCTTGATATAAAGTTTAACACATTAACAATGATAATTTGTAAAAATTTGTATATTTGAGTTATCTAATAACATGTACCTTAATTTATGCACATCATATATGAGAAACAATACACATCACTTTATGTTATATTATATTCATTATAAAAAAAATTATCTACATCTTGACACCCACTTTACATATCCTTTCATTTATTTAAATAACCATGAAAAAATATGTGTACATTTTAGGTTATTGAATATATTAATACATTAGTGATAGGTGGATGTATGCATTTGGGTATGATAGTTGTACTATTTTTTTTAATTGTAATTGTTCGACAATAACAAATATTTTATCTCTATATGATGTTTGTATTTGACATCATTGTCTTGTTGAGGAGCTATTTGAAATATGCAGAAGAAAATTTTATAGTGAATTCAAAGTGATTTTTCGTTTGATCTACCTACCATTTGATTTGATATCTCTAGTTTGAAATAATATTATTTACTCATTTTGTTCATTTTCAACTTTAATTATGTTTGCAAAATATTATTTTATTTTGATTAACAAGTATCAAAGTTCAATAATGCATTTTACATGGTGGGATCTACTTAGGATTTGGGTATCTTTCACAATAAATACTTTTAGATGCTATAATTGTAGTCACTGATATTGCTATGAATTACTTAGTGGATTCTTCTTTCAATGACAATATTAAAGTCCCCAAAATTTTGTCCTATTCATGTTGGAGGTCTATGAAAAATACATTTCAGTAAATCAGAGGTTTAAATTTTTTTCTTGAAGAATATTTGCATAGTATTTTCTTTCGTTATGAACAATAAGATAAATTAGGGATTAATGACAACATTAATATTTGAAATATGTTGTGAATAAGAGTTTAAAATTTTATTTTATTGTTAATTTATGCATACCTTTAATTTTTGTTGAGAAATGAATGTCTATAGAGAAAATTTGTCAAAAATACCAAGATTGATCAAGAAATTCTCTTGAACAGTGGTCACATTTTCTCAAGAAAATAGAAATAGCCTCAAAAATGTTTAAAATAAATCAAAAAAAGTGTTTCTTGTTGAACTTCTTAAAGATTTAAATATATTCTTCTAATTATTATTTCTTTTTTTTTGGACTTTGCACAAAAATTAAGGTCTAGATCATAGTTTGGTGACTAAATAAAGACTCATATCTTAAATACTAAGATTATAACTTCTTTATGTTAGGTTTAAATTCATACAAGAGTGTGAAAAAATCATTTGTGTTTTGCAAGGATCCAATATGATCTTTTTTTGTGATATTGAAAAAAAGGCTCACTACTTCTACTATAGCTAATGAAAATAGCAATCTTCACAAAACTCATTTTTTAAAAAATGATTAATGATATTTTATAACATTCCCTTCTAAATTATTGAGAAAATAATATCTTGAACATACTTTCATGTCAATCCATTCCCTTTATGACTTTTAGATTTGATCTAATTATGTATTAAATATTGTTGGAGAAATTAAGTTTCCTATTCTTTTTTATATCTAGAGTATGCAACTTGGTCCTCTGGCAACTCACAATGACTATCTAATTGGATTATGTGGTTTGTTCTCTAGCATTGATTAATGGGAAGATATATTATTCTTTCAATAATCTACAATGATCAAATACCTTTATGCTTATGCACATTGTATAAATAATATTGTATGTAATTAAATATTTTAATTCAAAAGTTTCACATGGTGTAAGCATCACATATGAGCATAAATTATATATCATTATCTTTTTGATTATAAGGTTTTCATGGTACATACAACTGCAATACACATCATTTATTTCCTTGTTATTTTATTTCACTATGTGGAAAAGAAATCATGTTTGATTAAAATCATAATAATTAATTTTATGATTCACATCCTCTAGATTTTTATATTTATTATTTTTCCATCTATCTCTATCACATAATGATTATAATTTAGTACAATAAAATATTACAAATAGAAAATAGTTGAATTAGAATTTTAATAAAAATAAATATGAATTGCTTAACCATATTGAAGATGGAATTATATGCTATTTGCATAGATATCACACTATTGATATCCACCCTTATTTGTTCAAGGCCATAGTCACTAAAATTAGTGATACTAGTGTTTGGTTGGGAAATTCATTATATTTACTCTTCTATATAAACAAATCAAAAAAAAAATGGCTCCTTATAAATTGCTTGTAATTTATACTATGCATTTATTTCAATACTGTGAACAAAATATTATTTCTAGCTTTTGTGAGGTCATTTTGGAAAAGGAAATTATCAATTTAAAAAAAAAAAAGGATAAATGCATCACACATGACCATGAAACGTGGAAAGCCTCATAGATGTGGGACAATTTTGTGAGTCAATCTCTAATATTATAAACCAACTCCTTACATGCTCTACTTAATCCTAATAAATAGAAGGAAAATGGAGAGAGATTCAAGGGACCAAATAACATAAAGGAAAATGCTCATGTTGAATATATTTTCCTTTATAAACATAATAAATCTTTGCATCTCATAGTGCAATTATCAATCAAAATTATAGAAATAATACACATATGTATTAAAAAAAATTATACAAATAATTAAGGTTAAGAACTTCAAGAATAACATTTTAGATTGATGTTTCTAATAGTACTGAACAAGCACATACAATGCAATATTTATAGCTCTAGGCACATACATAGAGGTTCCCATATTTAATTATAAAAGAAGTGATAAAATATCTTGCATATAAGGCTCAATAGCTCATTTACACAAAATAATTTATAAACTAAAAATAGACATGCAAGCCACTATATATAACAAAATACTCAAACCCATAAAAGATTCTCTCCAAAATATCTAAAACCTAAAATCTAAGGTTAGAGGGAGGAAAAATCCATCTATAATTCTAGTGCCTTGAATTCACATGTCAGTAATAGCTTGAAAAGAGTAAGGTACCTTACCCAATGAATTATGCCTCATAGAACTACATAGGCCATCAATAGATAGGTGAATTATCAAGTCCTACAAGGTAGGTAGTTGAGTATGAATGCAACTTAGTATTTATGGTATAAAATTTGAAATGGATGAATCAATATTTTCACTTAATTATCATCCTACATGTAGGACCTCCTATAATGTTGAGAAGAGGATGCAAATATCAAAATTGAGTTGTTGGGTATGTCATAATTGAGAAACAACAAGAAATAGCTTTGCACCTTGTGAATCAATAGAAGTATTCATCATGAAAAGATCACATAGTTCATGTTACTCCTCAACTGATGGTTTATTTCTTTTCACTTAAAATCCTAGGAGCATGCCACATGGAATATGTTAAAGATCCATGTAGGAAAAATGAAATAATAAGACTAAAGGTGTGCCCTACCTCTAATAAAAGATACTCAATGTAAATGAGAATAGGCCCACTAAAACAGATGGACCACTAGAAAGGATTGAAACAAAAAACTTAAATTTATACATACTAAAAACCTATTCATCATTGTATGATACTAACATGAAACAATCATATGTTATGTGTGTACTAATAATTTAACACTTCATGACCCTACACACAATAAATATATAAAAACAAAAGGGAACACAATATGTCAAGGTTACAAATTCTCAAGAGTAAAAAATTAAATATAAGGTACAAAAAATATATATCGTATATAATGATTCATAATTTACCATGATTTTGGTGAATCAAAAGGGATCTTACATGGTGTGAACTCAAAAATAAATTCATTGAGCACAAGTTCCAGCTCAAAATTATAAAATTAACAAAACTGATGAAGTTATATACGAATTAAAAATTATTTAAATAATCAAAGAGCTTATCTCATTATTTATCCAAGGGCATATCCAACTTCCACAAGATCTTAAAATGATGGTCCAACTTGGTAGTTGATTCATATGAAAGCTCTTGCCTCTAATCCATCACTAACTACATGTGTCTTCGTTCTAACTATACGTGTCTCCATTCCACCCATGTATTAATCATTACTTATACCTCCTTGGTGGAAGATGTGTGAGGTAACATGTCCAAATAAAACACATCTTGGATCCTTTACCTAAAGATCCATAAATTTATCACTAAGAAGCATATTTTCAACAGGGCGGTAAATCCCTACAACAATAATTAATACATATGGGTAGGCATAGACTAAACTATTTATTCTATTGCATCCAACTATCTTGAATTCTAAGTTATACTTGTCCTTGTCTAGTATGTGTTTGTAAAACATTGAGTAGGAATGTTATCTTTTTTATTTATCTTCATTTCCATGATAAATACTTATAGCTACCATGTACAATTCCTTTGGAGTGATGCTCTACCTTATTCTTATTGAAGAGATACCTATGGATATTTTCATGAGGTCTATAAAATTAAAATAGGGATAGATATATTTGTCACAATTTACAGAAGGTCCATCACTATTTGATGTAGGAGTTTACTGTTGCAAGTGATTAATGATGTATATCCCATTTATTTTGTTGTGTTTTTCTGTGAATAAAATGGTGGATTTGTTGCATGCTAAATAGGAATGGTATTACATTGAAATTGATGTCATGAAAGGACCTTGCTACTATTACAACCTCTATCCAAGTTATTGAAACCCTTTCTAAAAGACCTACGAGCTATCAAGTTTGATCAAGTAGTTATTAAAATATAAAAGAGTTTTATCATCAATGTCATCATATAATGGGTGTTATGAGTTCTAACTTCTTCAAAGGATGGATATGGTCAAGCTTTTCTACAAGTGGTTTTATCAAGGAAACCTTTATTTACGATTTGTGTGCTAATGATATATGTTATCCTTATGTTTTCCCTTGTCTCATTGCCATCCATCAATATTGTTTGATATGTCATGTCGTGCATTTGTTTGATCCTCATGATTGTTCAGATAAGTTTAATATGGTGAAATGGGATCTAAGGCCAATTCTTAACCTAAATCACACATTCCACCATAAAACATTTGGGGAGGCAAAAAAACCAAGAGAAACTATTTGGTTTTTATCCTCAAGGGAGAGCCAAATTGTTGGTTAGGGTTTTGGTCCCTTTTTTTTTATGATTGAGATGTGAAATTTTGAAAACTAGGTAAGTTAAGTCTATAGAAATGAACTATTACAAAACCTAAAAAAATTAGAGCAAAAATATAGAAACGGGAAGCAAAATTGGAAAGTGTATACAAAGAGGAACTTGACATATAAATTTGAGACAAATTGGTAGGACAGGGCATGGGCACCCTTGTCCAAAAATTTTGGTTTCTATGGTTTCAAAACCTACATAGATGTATCACAATTTGAGGGTCTTTGATAGTCAGGATCAGGAATCGAAGCCCGATCATTTGTGAATAATCATCTTGCCCTAATTTAATGAGGGAAGGTGCTTCAATTATTTTCTTAGGGCTTTGAGGCCTTGAGATATCCAATCCACTTGAATTCGCTTCAAAATTGTAACCTACAAGAAGAACAAGGGAGAAGGGTTGTGCCATATAGGAGCTTGTCTCAGTCAAACCCCATTTTAGGGTTTCCACATCTATAAATTACTATGATTATAATTATATAAATCATGTTATCTATGAAGATTAGAGGCAAATAGATAAAAATGAATGATAAATGACACCATTTTAACTTACCACTCAGATATACATTCCTTGTTGGATTGAAAGTTAATTTTCTCATCACATACAAGGAGAAATTGGAGGATTCTTGGATATCATGCAAGTGTTAGTGCTCATAAAAAATAAACATAAATATAAAACATCTTACAAATCATAAACATGAATTTGTCGATGTGTTGTAGATATGAAATTGGTTGAAAGTGTGTTGTAGATATTCTACTTATTTTTCTCTTGAAATTATATTAATTTCCTTTAGGATGCTAGATTGGCATTTGAAATTTTGTAGGAAGGCTTAGATGTTCAAATGGATGGAAAGAAGTATATTTATAGGATTTTCAACATATTTTTCATTAACCTTTATGATAAGCTAATAAATGATTTTGGATTCATGAACCTTATGAGTTCGACAATAATATTTAAAATTTTGAGCTTTATTAGGTGGGACTGAGACATGGGAACCCTTGTCCAACCCTATTTAGATTTTCAAATGTTTTTTAAATAAATGTTTAATTTAATTTCCTAGAAATGGAAATTAAACAAATAATTAATAAGCATAATTAGGCACATGCACTTAGGAGGGAACCAAACATGGTGTGTAATTGTCGAGGGTGACAATTTATGATGTTGCTATAATAGTACAAGTGCATGAAAAATTTATCAAGAGGCATCCCACAGAGTTATCTGTTCTATTATATGTGATAGTTTAGAGCAAACTTTGATAATGATGCAATGGGGGAATAAAGGGATCCCAAATGACAAGAAGTTATGCAATAAAAACCAAATGGTGGTTTCCTATGTATTACAGTCTTTGAAAGCATAGTCACAAGACACTAATAAAGGAGATAGGGGTCTTTTAGAAAATGAGTAAGGATAGAGTTGCATGAGGTAAACAATCAAGAAGGAGCAGACCAAGGACAAGAAAAAGATAGATAGAGTATGGAAAAAGACATTTAGAAAATAAGGGAAAATCTCATATCATATGGACTTTGTTGAAAATGGATAGGATACGGGTCATGGAAAAAATATAAAGCATAATAGTGAGATTCATGGTAAGATTAAAGTATGGTCACATAAAGATTGCAAATTTCTTGACAGAGTGGAGAATGAATATTATAGTGTCAAGGGATAACATAAATCCTACCTTTGAATGTATATTTCAACCATCAATACATGAAGAGGACAATAGTAGAAAAATAATAAAGGAATAAGTATTGATAGTTGAAGAACATGGAAAGAATCATAATGTTGTATGAAAAATAGTGGTATGAAATTCCACAAGGATATACCATAGGGCTAAGAACAAAAGAATGGTGTTGAATGAAGAGTGGTGAATGAATAGAGCACAAACCTACAAGCGAAAGATATCAAAACCAAACAATGATGATCATAAGAGCATCCCTATATGAGCATAAGAGAAACCCTAATATGAGCAGTCTAGTGACCTAGATAATTGTCAAGTGTTGATGAAAATGGTAGTGTTATGATTCATAAGGATAGTCTCACAATGTATAATAATCATCATTAATGATAGTCTTATATCAGTATTTGAATCAAAAAAATTGAGTAGTGACAAGTATTAAAGGTGTAGAGTATCCAATTATGAATATTGTAATAGGGTAGTTTAGTTATCACAATAGACAAGGTAGTCTAGAAAAATGATAGGTTAGTCACTATCTCCTAGAGCAATAAAAAATCCTTGTCTTTGCTTAAACTATGATGGTAGACATGATTTAGAAGCCAACAAATGAATATAAATTATGGTATCTTGGTTATAAACTAGGCAAGAATGGCAACCCCATAAAGAAATGATAAAAACAATTTTTATGGCATGAGACATTAATACATGATAGACCTGATAATAGATGAAATGACATGACTATCCTGCCAAGATAGTGTTATGAGGATTGAACAAGGTTAGTATTATAAAATTTGTTGCAAAAGTGAGTAAGGCAATAAAAAGTACAAACCCTATGACCTGTGGATAATAGTGGGACAATAAAAAAAATTAAGAAGGTAGATTTCCATGAGTTTCCAAATGAGATATGACAGAGGTTAAAGAGGCACATTAAACTTCAAAGACCAATGACAATCCAAAAGCTAGTAAGGATCCCTATGAGAAAAAGCATCATAGAGAAGTGTGACATCCTTAGTATAAAAGACTAAGACAATGATAGTGAACGCAAGCATATGACAAATTGATGCCTAGATGACCTCCCACGCCCTCCCACGCCCTCATGAGACATTTAAAATCATTGTTAAAGCTTCTCACATGTTTTATGCATGTGGCAAGTGATTTTTTTCACTTTCAAAGGGTTTTTTAGCATGGAAGAGCATTTTAAGGTAGTTGGATGAATTGGGCAACAATTACAAGCATCTAGGACTAGTTTGGGTGAGTTGGACAGTTGACTGAGACAAACTAAGGGCAGTTGAGTAGATCATAACACATTCCCAAGCATCTAGGAACCTTCTTAGATGGATAAATAAATAAAGGAAATATTCAACCAATAACATAATGGAACTTTAGCAGAGCTAAAAATGTGACCTAGAAGTTGGGTGCCCAAAAAGAGTTTTGACCAAGTCAAAAGGCATGACACCTATCTTTTGTTCCTTCATTGCAAGCTACTAAGTTTAAGGAAGTTGTTGAAAATCTATTAGGAGACGCCTAGCTCTAGTTAGATTTATTTCTTTCATTGTTTTAAATAGAATTGTAACTATAATAAGTTCTTTCTTTGAAATATTGCATTGTAACTCAAACAAACTAGTTACTTTATGACTAGAAAAATAATGTAACACATCATTTTCAGATAATTTTCAAGGCATTTTCAAGCTATGTACTATTGTAATAGTAATTTTGGGTACTAAGATTTAGATTTTACCTCCTCAACTTTGTTTCTATATGTACATTATAATGATTGGTGTAATTTTACTATATTTTATGTAAAAACCTCAAACAAATGTCTCATTCATAGCACCTTTGAAACAAAAATTAGATACATTTTGGAAATTTATAGACTGTGCAATGAGTATAATCAATTTAAAGTTAGGAAAAGTTCCTTTTTCCTTCAAAATTGTGAAACATTACTCTTCTTATAAAACGCTGATGTAGAAACTATGCAAAATAGTTGAGTTGTGTAGGAAAACAACTAAGTTTTAGATCATTTGTATACAAAAATAACACCATAGGTTCAATAATAATTCGGTGTATGACCTCAGTAGAACTTATATTTTATTTCAAGTCATCTCCTACCCCTTTTATAGCATAACAAAAATAGTTTAGTTCAAGTTCAGGTGATTCTAACAAGGGAACCAGCCCTCTCTAGAGATTCACTCCAAGCTATGGGCAACCCATAGGCCCTGGAGTGTTTCCATGTTTCATTGGATTGCTAATCTAAGTGTTTAGCAAGGGTGAAAATAAAATTTACAACAATATAAAATGAACATATCATTAGAAAATATTTAATTTTAAATACTCTTTGAAAATATCTTGTGTGTGAATTGAAAATGAATGTCATTTTGGGATTTTAGAGAATTTTACAATGAAAAGGAAAAGGGGAATAATTTAATGGGTTTTCATTGTTTTGTCTTTATTTTCCTCTCTCTATCCTTCTTACGAGTGCTCTTTCTTTCCTTGGAGGTTTGGATGGTATTTTGTGTGGGTTGTTAAGCTAGTAGAGAGGATGGATCTTAAATATTGTGGTGTATGCAAGAGAGAAAGAAATATCTCTCCAATTTGTGTAAGAATTGCATTGAAAAGACAAAGGTATTATTCCTTTTATTTTATTGGTTAAATTTGTGTTTCTTTTTTTTATCCAAGCCCACACTAGTTGGTTGCATATGGCATCTCAATTTTAAGGATGGAATTGAGTTTGAATTCCTAGAATAGATATATACATTTATTTTTTGTTGATGTGTTTTATTAAATTCAAAAATTAAAAATGACACCACTAGGCTAGATAAATTTCTCTAGAAATTTATATAATTTTATATTTGTGGTCTTGGGTGGATTTAGAAAATTGATTGGGTGTGTTTCTAATTTTCTTGAAATTATAGAATGGCATAAGAATCCTCACAAAATTTTATTTGATTAAAAAAAGGTAATCCCTATCCTATTTAGCATAAGAGGGTATAATTTGATTTTGAAATTATGAATTTTTTAGTTATGGTAAAAATTTAGCGAATATTGAAAATCTTGAGGCTTCCATTAATGGAGATTGAACTTTTTTGCATGTTTCTTGAAATTATAAAAATGCAAATTTTGAATTTTAAGGCATATAAAAGTTTTTAATTTCGTAGGGAAAAATATTTCATGTTAGAAAGTTTGATTTCCCACCTATATATGGGTGTCATGTTTTTTGGCCTCTTTTTTTCCATGATCTTTGGGTCATTTTGGGAATTTTGAGCTCAAATTGAACACTAGAGTTATAAGTAGACGGGAACCCATTGCAGTTTCATTTTGTCCTTATACATAGTAGTCTTTTATTGTTCATTGGATCACATGTACATAATTATGTGTGTGATTCTCTTTCATGAGTGTTTTTGAATCATCACACTCATTGCTTGGTCATCACACTCATTTCTTGGTGTTGGTGGTTGTCATAATTCATGTAAGTGCTACTATTTTTTATTATAACACTTGTGTTTTATTTTTTGGTTATGACCATAATGTGTATTTATATTGGACAATGATATCATGTCTTGGTTTTTATGCTATGACTATTTTGTGTAAATAATAATTTAACATGTATTAATGGATGAATTATAAAATAGTTTTGGAATGGTTTCCTTCTTTCCTTAATTGCATTGAAATGAAATGATTAGTTATGATAGATAGTATAGGATAATATTTTTGTATTAAAAGTATTGGTACTCCATGTATTATCCTAATCCTTTCTACTACTTTTGATTGCGTCATGAGTACAAAGGTGTTGATTTATGCATTGGACCATTGGTGTGTGTGTATTCAAGAGTGGTTGTACAATGAATTATAAATGTATTTGTATCCTTAAATTATGTATTATGCCATTGATGTGTGTATTCAAGTGTGGTTGTTTATTCAATTCTATTGCATTGGTGTCTTCATCGTGTTATGAATTAGATAGTGCATGATATCCTTGTGCAACCATGGTGTAGATTATTAGTGTCTTTCTTGATATCCTAGTTTGTGTGTGAGATTATTCATGTTATAAGTGTATTTGTGATTTTATCTATATAGCTTAGGGTTCATTTAGAGTGGCATAGGAACCTATTGCACTTCATAATGGTAATATGGTTAGGAGGTAGGTAAAATTCCCCATTGGTTTCCATCTAGAAGATCACTTGGGAGATTAAAGTGCTCTCAATTTTGTATATTTTTTGTCCTATATTATTTTGAGTTATGTAAAGGTTATAATCATGTTATTATTATAATTAATCTTATAATTTATCTCTTTATGTCTGTTCATGTATTCTTCAAATGCAAGCTTGTAATTTGTATAGTTATTGTGTGATGCATTTTGGTATAAAATACATGTGTATGTGGGTAATTCTACTTTAGCATCATAAATTTTATTATTCATTCTTTTGGAAAAAATTTCTTAAGTTGTATTTTATTTCATGGCTATGTTATATATGATAATTGACTCCATGGTTTGGTTGGTTCTCATCGAACTCTCATTTCTATAAATTTATGATCAATTTGATGTGTCATGTAATGCCCCGCCAAGTAACCTTAAAGGAAGTTGCAATTAACGTCTTAAGTGAACCAATTTTTTTTTTTAAAGTGCATTTAACATACACATTCTCTTACTAATTAACAACAACCTCTAAGGCTACAAGGTTAGGATTACTTAAACCCACACAAACATATTACATATAACCATAGCATTATATACTTTATGAAATAAACATCATACATCAGAAGGATACCACATAACATAATATGATAAACATCCAAGATAGAATCTCATAATCATTAACTTAATCCAATAGTTACATCACTCATTCCCAGAATGAGGCAATAGTACAAATGTGTTACAATTACAACATTTCACCTCATAAACACAAGAGGGGTATAATCATCTCATAACAATTTGAAATACAACAGTACAAGAAATGAATAACAAGAACCGCGAGTTGTCCATCTGGATGTCTCACCACCAAGTACTGAAGATCAATGGGACCCAACGATTTTGGTGCATGTTCCACCCAACCAAGTGGTACTCGAAGGCCCACCCCCCATGCTAGGAGATAGTAACAACATAACATAGACAAATAACTACAACCACTCACCAAAGGCAGACTCATACTGATATAACCAAACATATGCAATAAACAAATTCAACTCAAGTACTACACAAGTACAACATTCACATCACTGGCATAGGTCACATTGCTTCCAGACATAAAAATAGATCAAGTATGTGTAGAGAACCATACACATAAAACAAATACCAACAGTTGTCCTAGATAGAGTGTCATCGCATAGTAGTCATGAGATCTCCTCTGGGCATCCTTCATAGGCTCCGGTAATCCTGGTGACCTCAACCGAATCCCAACCCTCATACTCACTCATGTGGCATCCTATATCTTTCGTACTGACAAGATAGATGACTGCCATTTCAGGCCTACCCACTCATCCCAAGTCTAAATGAGCCCTTGTGTCTATGAGTGGGGAAAAATTATCTTGATTAGTGTGGAAGACATCCTAATCATCTAAGTACATTAATTTAGTTATCACTTGATTAAATCACTTCTGAAGGTTACTCGGTTTACCTCTTTGGGCTCCGGTGCCTAACAAAAGCCACTCTTCTATTCGACAACACACACCCAAAAAATCCACCAAGGGAAACACAAGTGCATACAAACTAGGCATCATAACCACTCCAACACAAGGAGGAAACAATAATAGAATTTACTCCAACCATCTTGGAGTCAACAAAATGCATAGTCCACTCCTTTCACAGGAGGTACAAAACATCCCCGTTCGTGGAAACTGGGTAAATACTGAAAAGACACCATGCACTACCCAAGGGAAAACAACTGGTTGACATAAATAATCGACAACCCTTTTAGATCCTCTAAAATTCTTTGGAAGACTTAAAAATTTGGACTAACACATAATCCCCCTATCCCAAAATACATCATGACGACATAGCTACAAAAGCATTCAAATCATTAATCAAATCTAATATTTGGATTTCTTAAATCCATACTCATTCAATAGATAGCTTTTTCAATATTCCAATCACAACAACTAAATTGTTCTAATGGAAATAAATAATAAAATATATATTTGCCTTCTTCAATATAATTATTTCCTAAATTTGCTTTTAATACAATATGAAACTATTGCAAATACTAATTTCATTGTTCTATCCCAAAACTATATCTTTTCAATTTCCTATTTAAAACATGCAATTGCATCAATATAATAAAATATCTTCTTCCTTATCTAATTTTCCATGCACTATAATCTTATCTTTTACAATCTCTATTCACAATAATAACATGCATCTAACTAAAATAGGACAAAATAAAAGATTGAATATAATCCTTAACGAAAATACTCATGTAATATATACATCTCAATATTTTCTTTAATCATATTAACAAAATAAATATTTCCTTTAAATCAAGTAATTACTTCTATTTAATTAAATATCTTTCTCTATACATTTTCCACGCATACTAATCATTTATTTTAAAACACCACTAGTACCTAATTTGCAAACAGCAAAATAAAATAAGATAAAATATTATTTATTCTCTCAAATGTATGTATACCTTCAATATATATATTAAATATAAATTAATATATTTAACTATATTTAATCATTAACATATCTTCTTATCATTTTACAAAATAAAATCAAAATGTTTTGATTAAAATAAATAAATAAAAATAAATCAAATAAAATCATATTAAATATCTCAGAAGCATTTAAATACATGAAAATCTAATAAATATATTAATCTATATCTATACTAGACATAATATATATTTATACAAATTATAAAAATTTAATAACAAAAAACAAAACAAAAATAAGATTAAATCTCAAAATTCGGATCCCATTAAAAAAAGAGCACTCTTCATAAAGGATTGTGCCAGACTGTACATATAGTACAGTCGATCGCCATAAATAAAGGGGGAGGCAACGCTCCCTATGGGGCAGCGCGTCCCCCAATATGGTGGGTGCACTACCTCATAGGCAGCGTAGTACTCCACCCAAGCAAGTGGACGGTGGGGGATAAATCCGCCCCCACCAACACAATAAATCCTTTTCTCCATTATATAAAAAAAATAAGAATTCTTCCATTGTGAAATGTGTGGAAATTCGCACAGAAAACTAAATTCACGTACGGTGAATTGAATCAATACCAATAAATTAAATCCCAAAACTAATAAAATAAATATATATATTTATATATTATGTGTATTTATATATCAGAATATAATACATATAATATAAAAATATATATATTTACAAAAAATAATTTTACTGGAGAAATTGAGAAAACTGAATAAAAATAACCAGATACAGAAAATTAATAAAATTTTCTAGAATGATTTTCTAAATTACACAGATGTTTAAAAACTGATTTTTCTAAAATCATTCTTTTAAAATTATAAACAATACAAAATAGAAATACTAACGGGGATCTAAATTACTCCATTACAAATTTTCTACAAAGGGTTTGTTTTGAAAACCAGATCTGATTATTTTCTAAAGGAGTTAGAATTTCTTCAACAATCTAAATGTTTGATGCACAATATAAGGTTTAAATTAAACAATGATACTACAATTTCCCCATTTACCGAATTAAATCCTACAATAACTTTATACAATTTTCCCCAAATTTTTGGTTTAATTTAAATCTAGTTTCAATTATCAAATCCTAATTCTCAATGAATTCAGCAAACAGATTTCTTAAACAATATATATTTATTTTGAACAAACTAGAACAAGAAAAACACATAACAAAACATGGAATTCGAAGCTACAGGAAGAGAATAAATTTCTAATGCAAGCCTTCTCCAAAGATTCCCTGTATTTTCCTCAAACGTGCAACAAATCCAATCCAAAAACTTCAACAATTGCAAACTGACTTTCCTCAAACCAAATCCAAAACCAAAAACTGCTTCAACCCTTCTCGGTGCAATTTTTTACAAAATCCTTCACTGCTTTCAAGAAACTCCTCCTTCCCCAAAATCTCTTGTGCATGAATTTCAACCATCCTCTTCTCATTAATTAAACTTTCACATATTGCATAATTGAAAATATCCTCATCCACCAAATCTGATTTTGCATGCAATCTAAAAATTCTAAAATATCTAAATATTAATTAACTCACATTTCAAAAACTAACTTTGCATTTAAAATTCAATTTCAAATTCTAATTTAATTCCAACTTAATTGAAATAAAATCCCAAAATAATTAAATTCCATAATGAATTTAAATTCTTTTATTTCTTTTTTAATTTTCTTAACATCCCATTTAATTAATTAATTTAATTATTTAATAACTAAATTCAACCCCTTGGATTAAATTTAATTTAATTAGAGAATTTAAATATAAACTTCTTTCCACATTGCATAACTTAAATTAAATAACCATCAACATGATTTAATGCAATTATTCTAAATATCTATTTCCAAAACAAGAATCTTTCAGAATTTAAATAACATTAAAGTAAGTCAAATAACGACTCGACACACACGACTGACGACACACTATGGCTAGGGTGTAGACTTGACACATGTTACCTAACTACTATCTCCTGTTCAACTTAACTGTTGGATCGACACACTCAAACCTATGGAACCAAGTGGAGTCAATGTCATGTACCTGCAACCTGAAAACCAAATAAACAACCTCGTATAATATATCCAACATATAATACACACCGTGAAGAAGAAATCACGAATTCGCAGGGCGCTCACAAGCGAGTGATGTGAACCCATCCCCTTCACCAATACACTCGTCAAAACTGGCATTTACATCTTATTCAATAATCTCATAAGCACTAACATGTTATATCAACTAACATCATCATTACACCAATTAAAGCATATAAACTAAAGCATCAGATAAATCAAATCACATCACATAATATATTCTATCGCTCAATGAATAGCAACCAAATAGACATACAAAATAAAGTATTTGAATATCCAGAAACATAAATCAACGCAAAAAAAGGACACACTCTCCAATCCAGAAAGCAAAACAGAGGGGTGTTACATGTCATTATAGCATGATTGATAGGCTTGTTCTTATACATTGCATAGTTGAACTTGATTTAATTTAAAAATAAATTATTTAGGTGAATAAAGTATCGAGATGTGCGTCAAAATAAATATATATATATATTATTCTATCATGTCATTTATTATTTATATTGCATGGAAATTTAGGCTCTAAATCATGTTTTAATAGCATGTTAGAGTAGGGTTGTTAGCCATGTAAAGAGAATTAATTTGTAGTTGATATTTGTAATGATGATTCTTGGAATTTTGAATCTAATATTATTGGATCAATTTGTGACATGTCAATTGTTTATTGAAGTAAATTTTCCTAAGTTTTCACTTTGCGAGTAAATAAACTATGTAACAATCCATTGCAATATAAAAAAAAATTTCTTTATTGAGAACAAATGAACATAGATGTCATAACAATAAATAAAAATGATTCCATTCCAATATAATAAATTCATGATTACAATATTTCTAAGAATGTGTACAAAGTACACACATAGCTCAACCGAGCTTCAAGAAATAGATATAGATAGTCCAGGAAACTCCTTTCAAATCTTGGTCTTCTTGTCACCTATTGAAGAGGAGAAGCATCACTCAAGAATTTTTTCGCCAACCATAGACTCATATACGATCCCCTATACATCTATCATTTGATAGATGGCCATACCCTTTGACAAAGAGATTGGTGGAGTAGCCTCATAACAACAACCAACCGAGCTTAGTTTTATGTCCTACATGACTAAAACTTGTAAACCCACAATCTAGAACTAGCATGCAAATAAATGGATTACGGTGAATTGACAGTGGGGCCAAAGTAAATCCCACTATTTTGGCCAAAGTGTTCTCATCCAGTACTCTAAGTGATAGTCATCAGGTACTCATATACACTACTCAAGCTCGATTTGACTTTAGGCCACTATATACTATGCATAGGTTTACCCTTCAATGGGTAGTCTATAACCCTAGAGTCAACCTATTCCCTTATTCTATTACTTAATGATAGATCTACTCATAAATCATAAATACAAGTTACCCTCCCTTGAATGGATACTTAAACCTTGGGTGTAACTTAGAAATATTCCAATTATAACCAATAACTAGCTATGGATAACTCTTAATCTATCTTTGCTTAATCATATCTAGTATATAAATACAGATGACAAACAATCTCTCCTATTACAGAGTAAATACAAGCACTTCACATAAAAGTACAACTTAGTTTATTTTTCCTTTTTGAAGCAAACACTATATTTTCCTAATGTTGTAAATACAAGCACTTCACAGAAAAGTAAAGCTTAGTTTATTTTTCCTTTTTAAAGAAAACACTATATTTTCCTAATGCAAGTACTTTCATGCAGCCCAAACAAAGCATACAAAAACTCATTCTTTCATAGACAAAGAGAAATAATAGAACTAGATCCTCATTCCTATTTACGCTAAATCCAATTATTTGTTTTGTTGCACAGATTTTCCAACAACAACTCTCAAGATTCACTTAATTCTCTCCCACTCAATGCCTTACTATAACTTCACTCTCAAGTTGGTAATATGTACTCTAAAATTAATTCTCACACTATAACTCTTAGCTCACAAATTAAATAGCTCAAGAATAAACTGAAAAAGAATAAGTTTGCAAAGGAATGTCTTCTAAACAAGAGAGCTCACTCCTTTATTTATATAGAAAAAAGAGATAGTGCAATCTACATAAGTGGCATGAAAATTGACAACTTATTCCATGCAAATTGACTCACTCAACTCAGCTCAAAGATGGTGAATAAACAAGTATACTCAGTATAAAATGTCAAAGATTGACCTTTATAATTGACAGTAGGTTAAGACTATTTCAATCTACACATGGTTAAATGTTGAAAATCGAATTGTTTCCAAAATGGACTTCTACAACATTAAGAACTTCATAAGATGGCACCAAGAAAGCAACCTATTCACCTATTATTTAGCACATCCCTTACTCATTGAATCAGTCTACGTTTAAAATATAACACTTGCACATAGTCGACTAAGTCTATGCTCAGCAAAAAATAAATGAATGATGAGTCACCTTGCTCATAAATGACGCTTTGACCATTTCCTTATCTTATTGTTACTCATCCTATTATCATGTGTTTCACTTTATTTTTTTTTGGTAATTATTCCATCGTCATATGATAAGGCATCCCAAGTAATTATTGTTTACCAAGTCAATTTTTTTTATCTCAAAGCATCGACTATGTCAAACTTCCCATATCGACTTTACTGTTGTGTATTACATAGTATATAAATCAATCTTTACTCTTTGCCAATTTACATTATATTCGGCCTTTACAATGATTGTATATGTTGCATACAATCGGCCTATGTTCATGTAATAAATCAGCCTCTAAGAATCGCTTATGTTAATCGATCTCCAAGCACATAATCATATTAAAATATATATTCATATATTTACATATACATATATATGTATATCAGCACACACACACACACACACACATATATATGTATATGTTATTATACATTTATCTTATGCCAATAAAGTATGTATATATTCGATATACAAATGAATACAACCAAGTTAACATTATCATAGTAATAACAATTACATCGATTGTGTATATATGTATATATATATTCCTCTATGTACATGTCTACGTATGTGTACATGTATCGATACATTTGTATGGGCATGTTCATTTTCAAATTATATGTGTGTATTGATACATGTATACATATGGATATATGTATATATCATATTTGTATATGTATACACATCTGATTGTACACCATACTCATACACAATTACTATCGTATTGATAAGCTCCTATGTGCAATATATCTATATATATACATATAAATGTTAGATCCATTTGATAGTTCCATTCACATAAGAAACCCGTTCATAAGTATGCATAGGTATGTCTACCTATGTACCCTCATGTATGTGTTCCTTCATGTGTATGGTCTATCATCAACATGCATATGTATACATATACCTATATTTCACGTGTGTTCAACTCATCAATACAAGAATAGTAACATAGGGAAGAAATCATAAGCTCCAACATATAAACATCATCCAAGCATACATTCAACATTAATCAAGACCCTTACTGATCCATACATTCATACCAAGGATGACTTACCAATTCCCAACATAACAACTTGACTCAATCAATATTCTACTGTGTGTGTAAGCTCAGATAGGTTACGTTACTAGTTACCCAACCAAGATCTTCTCTTGAGTGATACCTCCCCCTCCTCTTGGAGGATTAAACATATACCTACATCAACTAACACATTCCCACGGTACTCAACTATTCAACAAAATATGCATTACATATAACGCATCTCCATGGTTAGAATAATCATTTCATTATCTATCAATTTCACATTTATGCATTTCTTCACATATTGTTGAAACAACATTCATTCATAAATCATTGATAACAATGTGCAAGCACAATTTATTCTCATTCAGAATTCAAATTACATTCATATTTACCCTGCATAGTAATAGTAAATAGTAAATACAGAATTGGGGTGTAACACAATTATTGTGGACTTAGAACAATTCATGTTTGTGATGAGGTTTATTTCATGGTAATATATGTATGTAATAATTTATGTATTATTTGATTATAATGTTACAAGGGATTTAGCATGTTGTGTAATCATAATTAAATGAGATGTATAGGTTTAATTTTCTTATGTAGTTGTTATGAACTTGAAGCTATGATTTTTTTATCATTTTAACTATATTATTAGATATAATCAATGATATTATATTGTGTAGTTGGCATTATGCTAGTAGTTAAATTGTTCCTTTATTCTTGTTAGATTCAATGTATAATGTTAATGCCTATGAATTATATATTATGATTGAACATTGTTGTGATTGTGGAGTAGAATCATTACTTTATGATTTCCATTCAATAAGATTTAATAAACACCATTTATGTTTGTTTCATACATGTGGCAAATGGATATGCTACCAATAATTGAATTTTTGGATCAAAATATATCATTTGATTTATGTGAAATTTTATGTATGTTGTTAAACTTAAAGTGCGAATTTTTGGTTCAAACCTTTTCTAGATAACACCTGGTTTGATGTGGTTATGCCTTATTTAAATTATTAGCTTGCTATAGGATTTTTCATCCTAACCCTTGTTTTGGTTTGTGAAAATATTTTATTCCTTTTCAGGTTCTTTACAATATATCCACTCCTTTGTGTTGGTTTTTGTGCCTATGTGTTCAATTGAAAGTTGATGATTCACTTAGTTAAGGCTTGTATCTCCTAATTGAACTACCCCTTAAGGGGGTAATCCTAGTGAGTGGATGTCATTCTCATATCTTCTTGGATGTTGATTGTATCATCATGGGATGTGGAATGAAGTGATGTCAAGTTCTCATTCTAATCCTTGTGTCCATGATAGAACAAGATCATGGACTAGTGTCTAATCTCTATATAAAATCTAGCCTCTTATGCGTACATCAAGTTGAATTTGTCACATGACATGGTTAGTTTTTATGCTTGTCTTTTCGTTCTTGGTGTATTGGTGTAGTGTAATTGGAGTGTCATCATATTTTTATAGTACATTGAGTACATGGGAATGTAATGTGACTTGTTGATGTTGCATTTATATTGTGAATTTTGTGTTCACTCATGTTTTTATCATTAATTTCTTGGGTGAAAAATTGGGGCATTGTATATATCTATTAGCATTTCCAAGAAGACTTTGATTTTTTAATTTCTAAATTTTATGATCAAATGGAAGTGAAAAAGAAGAAAGAATGATAGAAAATTTTGAAAAAGCTAAGATGGACTCATCAAAATATGAAATGGATTTTTTGGAGTGATTTTAATGACATCCTAAAGCTAAGGCAAAAACAAGGTAATTTAATCCTTTGTAAAAATATATTGGAATTTAATTTTTTTGTGTAAATTATACACTCTTGAACATTAAATTGAAGTTGGGATTTTATACATGGAAAAATAGGGGGCATTTTATCAAAAAATTCTAGAAAGGATAGGCATATTCATCCTTATTCCTAAATAAGGGTGTGACAATGTTTGATCCCATTATTTTTTGTATCAAAATATTTCCCCACCAATATTAAGGTGAAACTATAGGATGGGCAAGTTTTTGAATACCAAAACATCAAGTTTTGAAGGGGCCCCAAAACCCTTTACAATAAAAATAGGTTGCTAAAATAGATAAGACAAGAAAAACAAGTAGACCCAGAGCAAAATTATTTTCATAGAATAAGAATTACCATACCAACAATAGACCAACAGCCAAAAATCAGAAAAAAAAAAAAAAGACTAAAAATCAAAATTACAATAAATTATAAAATCCTAGTTGCTTCCAGATCCCTAGCGATGACCTTCTCATGCATATCAACGACTTCCTCTAGTTCCCGAGCAGGAATGACAAAACTTTTCTTCATTTTTCTTCTAGTTCTAATACAAGGACCCGCATCCATAGCCTTAGCCAGGAGATCTTTGTTTTCATCATCCTCCACAGCATGCACTTCTTTCCCCTTAATAAGTGGTTCCCTAGTCCATTTATAGGCCTTCTCATTCAATAGAAACAACCCCTCCACACTAATGTAAAGAGATTCTTTTCTAACATGCACAAGCATGCTCAGGTCCTCATGAATTTTAGCAACCTTCTCCTTGAGAGTAGATAATTTGGATTCATATTTCTTTCCCAATTTAGCAACTTCATCTGCAACCCTATCTAGAACAACATTCATAATCCTAACCTTGTTGATAATGGCCATCTCCAATTTGTTGTTGTTAAAAATACCAACATTGATATTTCCCATGAGTTTAACTTGATATTGATTTTTTTTACCTCAAATAAAAATCATTTAAAAATTTTGAAGAGGTCCTTTGTCCCATCCTTCACAATCCTAATGATATTAGTAGAGTCATACTTCTCCCAATTAATATTTGTTTCTTGTAAATTGAGTGACCCCTTGGGTTGTCCATCATGGAAAGTACCTCCAAGAGACTCCAAATTTACTTTACCTTTACTCACAAACACTGCACTAGTTGGAGAAACATCTAGGTCCACCAAGTCTTTCTCAACCTTTTTCCCTTGAACAGTAATTTCAAGATCCTCCAACTTCTCAAACGAACCTTTCTCACCCACGGTAGCATCCTAGGACTTTTTCCTTACCAACCATCACCTCAACCCCTGATACAACCTCCCTATCATTGCCCAATCCTGTGTCGAGAGATTTCTTCCCCTTAGTGCTCTTACCCTAAACCCCTTTCCCACCCTCCACTACCAAATTCTTATTTTTGCACTATGAGTGCTCTTACCCTTAACCTATGTCTTGCCTTCCATTTCTAGAGATGACTCCACCCTTTTAGAGCTGTAGACCCCTTTCTTGACCTTAATCAAGCCTTTACCCTTTACCATAACCGAGGGAGACTCCTCAATATTCATATCCATCTACGAACCACCCAATCAAGAGGGGAGATCCTCTTTCTTACCCCTTTTCTTGGGTGGTTTATTGAATTCTTCTAAAGAAATAGAATGCTCTTCAAAAGAACTCATCTCTTCATCCAAATCATCCTTTCCATAAAAATATCATAACCAGAGGGGAGTTCATTAAGCTTTCAAGCTCTGGTTAATTTTAAGACTTCAGGTACATACTTAGCTTTAACATATTCCATTATCAAGATCATTAGACCCTCATGCAAAAAGGGATTATTGGGATTTCTCTTGAATTCAATAATCTCGTTTTCCAACGAATGGATAAAATTAAAAGGGAATGATACCAATTTATTATGCCTAAACTTGTTAAGAAACATGAAATTAAATCCATAGATGAAAGATAATCTACCATCTAACGTGAAATACCTGATAATTTCCATGGCAACTTCCCTCCAAATAGGCTTGATAGTATGAATATCATAGCCTCTACACACCAATTTCTTAAGATTTTACCTTTCATTCCCTTTAAAGAAATTGGTCAAAGCCAACTTAGTGGCTGACCTTTCCCTATAAAAAAAATTTCCTTATGTAGATAATCCAGTAATCTCTGTAATAAAGTCCTTCGTAATACTAATTTCCATTTTGAAGACTCTCAGCACCCTATTGTTCCAACCATTGATAAATTTCTAGGAAATTTGTGTGTCAAACCCATGAAGATTCAGCATGAGATGGGTAGCACCACCCTTCTCCAAAATCTCCTAGACTAAACCATTCTATTTAAACTCTTCACAGGTAACAATTTTTGACTTGCACCTATCACCCCCCATGATTAGAAAACCACAGTAGAACGTAGCTTTATCCCTAAGATGAAACACAGGCAAATGAAAGAGAAAGTTCCAAATACAAAAGATGAGGATTACCCAAGCACCCACAATCCATGTAAATCTGCCAACCCATGGACTAAATATCATCATGGCCACATCAATCAGAATCTCTCTAGAAACTTTCACATAATAATCAAGACATAGTCGAAGCTTCACATGTATTTTCACATTAATGAGAAAATTATGAAGTGATAAACAATCTTCTCTATAACCTAAAATGTTAGCCATCAAGTGATATTTGATCATATTTAATAATATTTTGGATATCATTAGGAATGATTCCATGGGAGTCCCAACACATATGAGAGGACACCCCTAAATTGGCAAGGCAATCAACTAAGCAATTACCTTCACAAAAAACATGTGACACATAAAATTCATCAAAGAGTTCAACATGGAAATAGTGTCCTCAATAATATACTCTACATACCAAGAAGAAGCATGAACCCTCTTAAGACAACTAATAATATTTAAAGAGTCACCCTCCAACCATATTTTCCTAACTCCCTTCTCTCGAGCGAGATTTAGGCCATGATATAAAATTGTATGATATTCAAGGTATGAGCCTTTGGTTGTTGGCTCTAAAGGCGAGCAGCCCCACTACTTCACCAAAGGGTCTCCCCTTAACACCAAGGTCAAACAGTCTCCTTTTTTTGACACGGTAGAGAACAACCCCGTGAGGTTTGAACCTTGGTTGTTGGCCCTACAGGAAAGAATCCCCACCACTTTATCAAAGGGCCACCCCCCATAGGATGGGCAAGTTGGTATCCCTTTCAATATGGATTTTTTTATGGAAAGCTTGACATTAAGGAATATTATAAAGGAATCATTACGTAGGATCATGGAATGGAGAAAACAATTCCTCATAATAAAACTCAAAAAACTAATAGAATGCAAAGGCCAATATGTTCCTTTCATTATCAAGCTAGGAGAAGGTCCTCACTTATGGAAAGCTAATTAAAATATATTTTATTGAACCTTCCCAAGGTTTGAGTTGGTGCAAGGTTTCTCCTATCCTCCTAAACCCAAAGATGTAAGTAAAGTGTTTGGGTAAGAAAAATTTTGGGTTGTGGATTGGCATGAGAACTTTGACTATCCACTAGGTCTCATTATGTGATCTTTTTCTTGTGGTTTGGCTTGTACCATAGTAATTCTTCTACTTGTGCCATGATGCTTAGGTAATTTTTGTACATTCTAAGTGTGTTGTACAATTGTGTCATGGAACCTTATGTATGTAGGAGTAAATTGTGGCATATTGAGTGTTAATTTTGTATCTTATATGATGAAGAAGAGGAATGGGATAACCATATTTTTATCAACTACTCTCTTTTTTAAATATTTGGGATATGTGGAGGAAAAATGGTGCATTAACCTATTAATATTTTAATTAGATAGAGCCTTTCTAAAATAGTGGTTCTTGAAGATTGAACATCCATGACGGGATAATTTAGAAAAATTTCCCCAATTTTTATCATCAAGAATATTTGGTTGGAACAAAATAAGAGTCTTCACATAAAATTCATAATCAACCTATTGAATTTGGAATATAGTTAAAGTTACTATCTCAAAGGTTTGTATTGTAAGGACTAAAACAAACAAGGGGTAAAAAAAGATAAATAGTTCAAAGGAGTAAAGTATGATTCATCCTTGGAGTTATAAGAAAAATATCTCTAATAATTGGTTTGATTATTTTATCCAAGAAATGTGAAATAACTTGGCCTCCCCCTCCTAAGGGGTTCATTAACTGCCAAGGGTAACCTAGGATTGATAGGAGGAGGATATATATGTTGTGATGAAGTTATACATCCTATTCTAATTTTTACAATAGATGTGAGGATTAAGACCAAAAATCAAGTGGAAGGATTGGGTTTGTTTAAAGGTTTGAAAATAGTTGTAACAAAGGGATGTAAGGGACTTATTATAGAAGAAGATTCTTAAATTTTGATCAATCAATTAAAATTTTAGAAAAATAAAATCTTGGTTCCTTACAATGATCATTGAAGCACACTAGCTAGTCTCAAAATGAGATGAGGTAACCTTTTTATATATTAAAAGGAAAAGGAATCAAGTGGAAGATAATGCTAAAAACCTAAGTGTGAAACGCTTTTCTACTAAAGGAGCCCTAGATCAATGTTGGACTCATATTTTTGCTAAAGTTCTAAGAAATCTAATAATCATGGATGCAAAGGGTTTATTTTCTCATAATAAATAAGCTTTTGGGGCATAAGTGTGTCTTATTATCCCCTACTATGTTGTTGGACTTTAACTTGAATCAAATTTCTATTGACCTCTCTTATCCCCCTCGTTCTTCTATTTATGGCATGATGATATATTTTCTTCATTTGTGGTATTATTGACCCTTCTAGCTAGCAACGAACTAGTTACTAAAAAAAATTCTATCAAGTTAGGGCCTCTCCCTAGTTAAATTTAGCAAAAATAAATAGTTGCTAAAACTCTAAGGGTAACCTTGTATTTTTTGAATTATTAAGCAAATTGATACAAGTTAAAAATTTGTAATGAAATAATTTGCACAATAGAAGAATATGATAGGAAATATTCTCTAAATACTTGATAATAACTAAAAATAGCAAGCCACTTCAAGGGGCTTAAAGGGGAACATGTCTAACCAGTCGAAGGGATCTTCATCAAACCTGCTTATTGAGAGGTTGGTGGATTTGGAATGCTCATTTTTTTTATTTCAAAGCCCATTGTGAAAGTCGTTCTGGTGAAATAGAGGAAAAGATTAAGGAAATGAATGAGGATATCAATAAATTAGTGTAGGTTGATCATATTTTGGTTGAGAACAATGTGAAGTCTATTAAGGTTCTATTTGGTAAGATCAGTAAGATCTGAGAGGATCAAATGTACTTTGTAGACATGCTTAAGAAGGATCAAATCTCCAAGGGGAAGGGGAAGAAGACTATCAAAGAGGAGGTTAAAGGCCCGAGCACTAGAACAAGAGGGAGCCTTAGGAAGACATTTGAAGAATAAAAATAAGATTTAAATGGACATGGTTAACCTACACTGCAATCAGGAGATTGAGGTGGCCAATACCTTGAAGAATATGAAGTGATTTCTATGTCTTTGTGTTGTTTTTTTTGTTTCTTCTTTCTTGATGTTGGGTCATTGTTTTTTGTCTATTTTTTTACTATTGGTTGTTTCTTAATCTTTAATGTGTTTATCTTTCTTAGTAACATTTTTATGTAATGTGATGTAAAGGGTTTTGAGTCCCTTCAAAACCTATTTTTCCCATATAATCAAAACAATTCACTTCAAGGGCGAAACCTCTAAATATCTCCAATGAGCACACAATTTGCAATATGATGATGAAATAAGACTCACTACCTCCTATACATATCTTATTTATATCTAGGATATCACCCAAGCTGACTTAGATAGTCCTATATAAGCCTTAGGCTGACCTAATTAACTAAATAATAATATAATAATGATATTATGACTTAATTAAGAGTTAAGCTAGCCACAAGCCTATTAATCGTAACCATATGTACACTAATATTAAGGGTGTAGCATACCCCCCTTCAGTGAATAATTTCCCTCAACGCTAATCAAGTGTGGATACTTTTGAATGAACTCCTCGTCCTCTCACATGGCATTTCCAACTAGTAAATTCTTCCACTAGATGATATACTCAGTAAGTGTTCTAGTCCTTAGCTTATTTGTTTCTTTGATGAATGAACTATGGTTCCAATATGATTCTTCCTTATTCATCAAGCTCTAGTAATATATTTTGAGTAGGGATATCATTCCCAATTACCTACTTCAAACAAGAAACATGAAAAATTATATTTATCTTTGTTGTTGGTGGAAATTATAGCTTATAGGTGACACTACCTGTCTTTTACATGATTTGATATGAGACATAATATTTCAAAGATAATTTTTTGTTCTTTTTATATTGCTTCAATGGAATTTTCTTGTAAGGTTGCACTCTCAAGAAGACCCAATCCCCAAATTCAAAACTTCTTTCACGATGTTGGTCCACCTACTTCTTCATTCAATTTTGTGTCCTGGATAGATTAGAGTACCTATTGTTGATGAAGTAAGTGGTCCTCCACTGCCTAAACTCTTGGTGACACCTTCAATGATGATGTGATGGAAGGATGTTGATATCCATATAGTTCCATAAATGAAGACATTTTTTATGTACTATGAAAGAAAGTGTTATACCAACATTCTATTGGTGGTAGCCAATATACCCATTAAGACTATTTATATGAATTTAAATAGCATATATATCCTTCCAAACACTTATTAAGAACCTCAATTTTCCCATCAGGTTGAGGGAGGTATGAAAAAGTATGATCCAATTGAGTACCCAAACATGATAATAAATTTATCCAAAAGTGACTAGTAAAGATAGGGTCAGGGTCATTGACAATAAACTTAGGTGTACCATGTAGATTTTATATATTCTCCTGTATGAGCATGAATTTTCACCCTTAACGCAAATTCTGCTTTTACCCTTTTACACTTTAGAAAACTGAAAGCAGAGGTTTAATTCCACTTAAGCCAACTGATTGCATTCCACTTGGCACCCTGTTTGTGTATCAATGGGGGCATTTCTGTTGGGGACGCCCGCGCGACAGGTAGACATCCGTGTGGCGCGCTTACATCCCTAGCAGATTCTTGTGTCTGGAGTCTGCAGAGATGTTACATTTTTTATTGGAAGTTGAAGAGTAACGTCCCTCTTCGGTTGGATGACCCGAATATGGTCGTTTTTCATCTTCTCCTTCATATTCTTGACCATTCCATCCATTCTTGAATTGGGCAAGATCGAATTGAGAACTCTCCCCATTTCCATTAATCCACTTTCAATATTTTTAGCAAGATTCTTCACTCCTTTGCAGCAATCTACCACTCCATCACTCTGATAGTGTGAGCATAAGACATACACCACGACAGAAGAGGCTTGAGTTCCTCTCATTCACTCCTCCACAAGCCTTGAGTGATTTTGAGGGAGGTGGTAAGCTCCTCTCATCTCCTCTATCGTATTCGGTTGAGTAAGCACATACTATTTTGTAGTGTTTCTTGCATACTTATCTTGTATTTCCTTTCTTTATCTTTATTTCTATCATTGCAAACTTGGATGTCTGTGGAGGTGGAAACACTAAGACGGGGGTATGACTGAGGTAGGCCCCTAAACAGACCCAACACTTTCCCTCTTTGTTTTGTGCGGGTGGAGAGATCTCGAAACAAACTGGCGAGAGGATTGTTCTATGAAATCGTCTTTGTCACCCTCGCGGTAATATACTTCTTTTATCATATTTGTATTTACCTTTCTCTTTTCTTAGTCTTGTTCTTTACTTCCCAAAACTACTAGACTAGATTGGCAGTCCTTTCTTAGGATTCCAACCTCGTTTCTTTGGTTTTCTAGTCATACGAATGCCAATGCACCTGTGAGACGCCAACGCATCGCGCTTTCATCCCATAACCGTACTTTTGTCCTCGGACAGGGAGCTACCTATGACGCAGAGTTGATTCTGGAAAGTGACTCATCTAGTCCCCCTTCAATTCCTAGGATTGCAGAGTAATCAAAGGACACATAGTCTTCATCATTCTCATCCTCTCTATCCTAACCTTCCTTTGAACTAAGGTAAGTTAGGGCAGCCTTTCTGATCTTGGCCTTTCATGAGCTAGGGCCTTGTAGCGGGTGGTCCCCCTCTCTTACATCTCTAAAAATTATTTTTCCACTATACTTGTTGTAAAAGGATGTGATAATGCAATGAAATGTGCATATTTAGTAATAAAATCTACTATTGCTATGATGAAATTATTACCTTTAGATTTTGGAAGCCTTATGATCAAGTCCATGGATACCTCTTCCCAACGTCAGCTAGTAACAACTAAGGGTTGAAGAGACTCGTTGTCTTAATTGTATCCCTTGTATTTTTTTCACAAACCAAACATTCAGCCATAAAATTTTGAACATCACCTTTTACCCCTTCCAAAAAAAATATTGCTTGACTCAATGATATGTCTTCAAAAATATCAATTTACCACCAATTGGAGACTCGTGAAGTTTTTTGAGAATTGTGTTTAAGATTGGAATTCTTGCAGAGATACAATTGCTCTTTATACCACGGAGTATCTCCCTTCCAACAAAACTTATCTAAACTATTGGGATCACTCTATAACTATTAAATGAGATTACTTTTAGCAACATCATTTTTCCACTCTATTTTTACTTCTACCACCCAATTTGGTTGTGATATTGAAATGGCACACAATAAATCTTCAACTTTCTCATCCTTCCCAGAAAGTGCATATTCCACAACATTTTCCTTCCCTTTCTTATATATGAACTCAAAGTCATATCTCAAAATATTAGTGACCCTTTTTTGTTGCTCTTCAAAAGATAATCTTTGTTCCAAAAAAATGTTTTAGGCTATCATGATTTGTGTGTCTACCCATTAGATAAGGCCTCCATTGTTTTAATTTGATTCTTACCCTTTACTTGATGACTCTCAAAATCAATTTTCTCTCGGATGAGAACTACTCCTATACCATTTCTTGAAGCATCACATTCTACAATAAAATCCTTGGTGAGATATGGAGTGGAAAGCACTAGATTTTTACACATAGCCTCCTTCAATCTCTCAAATGTTGCATTAGTAGACTTGTTCTAATGAAAATAATCCTTCTTCAATAAATTTGTGAGGGATGCTACTATTTAGTCATAATTATTTACAAATATTCTATAGTATTCAATCAATCCCAATAAACCCCTCAATTTCTTAATAGTTTTGGGAATAGGTCATTCCATGATAGCCTTAATTTTGATAGGATCCACCTTTACTCCATGTGAAACTATGTGTCCCAAGTACTCCACCTCATTGAGACCAAATTAATACTTGTATGGCTTATCATTGAGTTGATGATCTTAAAGAACTTGTAATGCTTGATCTACATGTTACAAGTTGTTTTATCATGTCTTGCTATAAATCAATATATCATCAAAGAATAATAATACAAACTTCCTCAAGAATTTATTAAAGATGGAGTTCATAAAAATTTGAAATATAGATGGTGCATTGGTAAGACCAAATGGTATTAACCAAAAACTCACAATGACCCTCATGAGTCCTAAATGTTGTTGTAGAAATATCTTCTTCCTTAATTTGAATTTGGTGATAACCTAGTCTAAGATCTAACTTTGTAAACCACATAGCTCCATTCAATTCATATAAAAAATCATCAGTTACTAGAATAGGAAACTTATCTTTGATGGTGTACATATTGAGCACTTTATAGTCTAGGCACATGCACCAAGTTTCATCCTTCTTATGCACCATGCCCACGGGCAAGGAGTAAGCACTTTGGCTATGCCTAATAAGTATTTCCTCTAACATCTTCTCCACAATATTTTCAATCTTACTTTTTTGTATATATGAGTACTTATAGGACCTGATGTTGGGTAGTTGGCTCCCTAGAACTAGTTGTATGGCATGATCATGATCCCTCTTAGGAAGAATTCCTTTAGGCATATCTATGAAAACTACTAAGTGACAATCAATGATTGCTTGTAAATCTAGATGGGTGGGAGCATTAGATTGGTAGAATTACAGTGAGAATAATTGGTCCACAAATCCATCAACTCATTTTTTAAGAAACTTAAGCGCTTGATGAGAGCTTACTATTTTTGGGGATTTTGCCTTCAACCCTCTTAGCTCTATATTTTTTCCTTCTGACTAAAATATCATGAGTAGTTCTTGGAAGTTCATCTCAATTATTCCCAAATTTGTAAGCCATTATACTCCCAAAATAATATATGGTGCACCCATGGCAATAGCATACATTGGGCTATCAAAGTGATAATCTCGCATGGATAATTTAATTCTATAGAGATGAGAGTTGTTTCTAGATTAAAACTATGTCAATTTTTGTATCAACGTTTCAGATCATACTCCATGATCCATCATCAAGATGATATCTCAATTAAAATTGTGTCATTTTTTTGTATCAACGTTTCAGATCATACTCCATGATCCATCATTGGGATGATATCTCAATTATTGAGATATCATCCTGATGATGGATCATGGAGTATGATATGAAATGTTGATACAAAAAATTAACACAATTTTAATCCAGAAACAACTCTCGTCACTATCATGGACTGTGGAAACTTTATGATCTTAATTAATTATATAGAATTATCTAGATCAAATAACAATACCATCATATGTAATCAAGACTTGAAACTATAGTACTAGATATATAAAATAATTTAGACAAGTAGCCAACTTTTTGTTGATGATTATGAGTACTGCTCAATTTGATCAACATTGTTACTTTTTGCTTCTTTAAAAAACCTACTACCTTGAGAGTTTTTGAGGTGCTTTAAACCTTAGAGTGTATGAAAATAAATGATTGGTTGGGAACCATTTGATTCCTCATATGGCTCAAGGTATCACCCTCTAATATTTTTTCCTCATCTTTTTCCTCACTTGGACCTTTAATATAAAACAATTTATTTTCATTGCATTTATGTCCTCGATTGTATTTGTTGTCACAATTGAGAAATAACCCTTTTTCTCTCTTCTCTTAAATTTGTTGTGGATTCAACCTAGTAGGTTGAGGTAATGAATGTGTAGGGGATCTCATTTTTCTTATATTTTCAATTCCTCGTCCCCTATTGGCCAAATACGTATCCTCAACTTGCCTTGCCATCAGTATTGCTTGTGACAAGGATTCTAGTTGGAACAAACATACCGCATATTTTATGTGATCCTTTAAACTACCTCAAAATAATTCTTTCAAATTTTCTTCTATCACATTCTCCACTCTTAGACAAAGGGTTTAAAATTGTTGTATATAGTCCTTGACTATATTTGTTTGCTTTAATTCAATGATTTGACAAAAGTAGCTATCCATAAAGTTGTCTCCATAATGGGTAGCAAGTTCCTCTTAAAATATTAGTCACATAACCACACAACCCTTCTTTCTCTTATCATCACATAACCAACAATACCAAATAAATTGATCAAGTTCCAAGTATAATGATGCCATATAGCCACCTTCTATTGACTAAGAACATGATGAAGATCAAAGAACTATTTTATTTTGAAAATCCAATTGGTTGGATCCTTGCCATCAAACTTTCTCAAATCCAACTTGGGTATGAATTTCCTAAGCATAAGACTATTAAAGGAATGTCCTTGAAATCTATTTTAAGCCCAAATAATTCATGTCCAACAAAATCAATATCTTTCATCTTACTAGGTGAAACTTTTCCCTTATACTACATCCCCTAAATAATTGTGTCCAACTTCTTAGAAAATGCATTTACCTCATTCCTAAAATTGATTAAATCTCACCCTTCACATTTTTTATTTCATCATTAGGTTTAATATCCTCAATTTCTACCTCAACCTTATTTGAAGATTTCCTCGGTGTGGTAGAATTATTGTTTCCTCTTGTTGTAGGCCCCATCATGATGGTAGAAAATACTTTTGCAATAAATCACACAAATAAATTCAAAATAATTTGAAATTTTTACTATAACTTACTAGAGCCTAGGTCGCACTTTCCCAAAAAAATAGGTGTTTTGTAGCCTTGAGAGAAAATTCGCTGGAAACCCTAATTTTGCAATAAATAATGTATTTCTACTTCAATTTATTTTTAATTTTGATTGTAGGCTCTCATACTACTTATTCAAAACTCACTAAAAATCATGAATCAATTTTACAATATTTGGGATATATGCACTTTCTAAATAAATTGGGAAAAACACTAATTCTACAATAAATTGTTCAATTTTGCTCTAATTCCTTTAAAATATAGATTGTAGCTTCTTGAATATGTTATTCAAAAACCCTTTAAAAATTAGAAAAAAAATTACCAAAATCTAAGAGATGTGTGTTTCCCAAAATGACCTCCTATATTAAGAAAATGCCTTGCCTTTATGGTGCCAAGATCTTGCTTTGATGTCACTTGTAATGAAATAACTTGCACAATAGAAGAATATGATAGGAAATATGTTGCAAATAATTGATAATGACTAAGAATAAAAAGCCACTTTGAGGGGGAAAGCTTCCAAATATCTCCAATGAAGACACAATTCATAATATGATGATGAAATAAGACTCACTACCTCGTATACATACCTTTGTTATGTCTAGGATATCATCCAGGCCAACATAGATAGCCCTATATAAGCCTTAGGCTAACCTAATTAACTAAATATCAATATAATAATGATAATATCATTTAATTATGAGTTAAGATAGCCACAAGTTGACTATTCATTACCCTATGTACATTAATATTAAGGGTGTAGAAAATTTTGCTTGAAAATAGAATAATATCCTACTTAACTTTTATTAGCCTTGTGTTGATATTAATGCTCTTATAGATTGAGGGATTACCTTTATTTCTTCAATAATTTTTCTCATTCTATTGAAATTATTTTATTTGGTTGCACATATAGAAAACAAAGATAAATGTGTGATCAAGCCCAACCTCCCTTGGATATTGGTGTGGAGACCTAACCTCTTTTAGATGTTGGTGAGAAGGACCCTCCCTTGATTGAAGAAAAAAAATCATGAGAATAAAATAAGCCATTTACTTGAGAATGACATGGAGAAATTAAGATTATATGTTTAAGTGGAAAAGCAACTTAAGAGGTCAATCACAAGACTTTTAATGGGGGTATTCAATAATTTTTCATAAATTGTGATACAATAATTCAAGTGCATTTACTAGTATCTCTTGTTACTCATGATGATTTGAAATTAATTTGGCCTTTCACTCTTTTTTGCTCTCCTTGCACTTTTCCCTTCCAAATGGTATTGCTAAACTGCTCTCCTGGGATCATCCAAAAATCATAATCTCATTACAAGTGATTCTGAAGCATATGTGGAACTTTAGATGTTTGATTTTGTTCTCCAACACCCATTATCCCACCTCCGTCGAGATTCAATTGATTTGTTCCAACTTGAGACTTAATATGGTTAGTTGCACTCTCCATTGCCACTCCCTCATAGGCCTCAATTCTGAACTATCTATTACTCTTCATAATTTGTGTGCTCAACTATCGAACTTTGAGGTCCCTATGGCGAAAACTAAGTTGTCCTTGAAGGACCTTCTACCTCCTCTTTCCTCATGAGTCCTTGTGGTTTTCTATGACACTACCAATGCCCAAAATTCCTAGTTTTTAGCTTTGTTCTTTTGTTGATTAATTTATGTCTCATTCTTTCAATGGTTGCAACTATCTTGATTCAATCATTCAAGAAAGACAAAAATCTCAAAATTTGATATTTTCAGCTCCAACAACTTGTTAATTTTTTTTCTCGTATATTTTTGTAAAAAAAATTGTTCATAACAACTAATTGAAAATTCAAATTTAAATCTAGATTTTAAATTTTTTTAAATTATTTTTATGCTTCTAAAATTAATATAAATTAATTCACATCTATAAAATTAATCTAAAATAATAAATAAATAAACTAAAATTTAACACTAATTCTTAAAATATATACAAAAAATTATTTAACAACTTCTAGAGTAAATATTGTGACAAATAAAATGCTATCAAAAGTTCAACCAAAAAAGGTGAAATACGTAAGCCTATTATAAACCCCAAAAGCACAAAATAAAAATTATATCGAAAATATAATGGATATTAAAATATGGGTTGAACAGAAAATTTGTTATAATTGCACGCCCGGTGGGACTCGAACCCACAATCGCCTGATTAGAAGTCAGACGCCTTATCCATTAGGCCACGGGCGCTATACGGTGTGAAATGAATGTTGGATTTATTGTATCAAAAGCCAGAAAATTTTACAGAAAGGCAAATTATTAAAACTTAGGATAAGTAACAATGCAGACAACCCCCGTACGCTTCGGTGGAAAGTCTTTCAAAGGTTATTCTCACAGCCAACCGTCAAAAGTACCTTTTATATCAAAATGTGTTTGTTGAATTTTAAATAAGTTCATCAAGAGTAATTTGATATACTTTGTGTTAAGATGGATTTTATTTACATGTATTTTTACATAATTGATCTTGTTTTAGTTTTTATTGTACTTATTTTCATACATTTGTCTTATTATAAGTACATATTTCATGCACATAATCCTGATCTAAGTCAATTCCACAACGTTCAAGATTGACCTTAAATTTAAACTTTTTAAGCTCTCGCCCTTTCTTACTAGTCATTTGTGAACCTTTTTGGTACACATTTGTGTGAATTATTGTTATGTCTTAGTATTTAAAGGTGTTTAATGTACAATTAATTTATATGGTCAATCAAGGAGAAAATCGTTCTCTAAAACGAACATATATATTATAAATAGAACTTGCATCTAGTTCATCTACATTCTTGACAATGTTCTCAAATATTCACCGAAAGGTGTAAAGTCAATCCATTAAGGAAGTTGACCTAGGAAAACTTGACCCTAACTTCTCTAAATATATTTTTTAATATTGTTTTCCTTAGAGACACTTGGATATTACAAGTTATAACGAATCAAGTTGAAGTTCGTTATTTGCCAAATTAGATCCATATATTAGAGAATAGATATGTGTTACTCAAGTTGATCCTTAACTACTAAGAATTAACTGATAAGAAATTTGAGTATTCTAATTTTGAGACTATGAGTATGTCGAAGGCATCATATCCTAAATATTGATAAATAAATTGTGTACATCAACATCATTTTCATCTCAAATCTAAAAAATTAATACTCTATTTTTATTTTTATTTTATTTTTTGATGAATAGACGTCTATATCTATTAATTAAAGATAAAATTACACACATTCAAAAAAAATATTTGAATGATAAAAAGACACATCACAAAAGTCTTATCATTTCCTAATTCCAATTAATTTATATTAATTTATACTTTACTATTAGATATATTTAACTAATCCGAAATTAATTTTTTACACTTAACACAATTAAAGGAACATAAAAATTTGCTTTGAAAAACTTAAAATCATGAGTATGTAGAAGATATACGAAGAGATTTGTTTAGAGTTCTGTAAATTGATAAATGGGATATCAAAGTGAAGATTCGAAAGTTTAAACCCCACATTTTGGGTAATTAAAAAAAGACAAAAGAATTGGGGAAAGTGCAAGTTTAAACTAAACTTAAATATATTGCTTTCTATTTAATAATTGTTCGTTTAAATTTAGAGGTTAAATTAAAATATAATAGAATAATTAAGTATGTTTAAATTTTATATTTTAAAAATATATTATAAAAGTGGAAATAAAAAAATAGTTATTTTAATATTTGATGTAATTTTATAATTTTATTTTGGATTTATTTAGATTAGGAAGAAATCTTTATAAATTGTGTCAAAGTTTTTATTTTTTTTATTTTGATTTCTTTGTCTTTAGATTGTTATTAAATTTAGTTTTATTTTCTTATGTATGGTTATGTTATGCACTTGTCATCATATTTCTATACTACCAAGTTGTCTTATATAACTACAATTTGATCATCTATAACTTATAATATATTTTTTCTATCTAGATTAGGTGGTGCTCATAGACACTTTCAGGGCTTCTCTTGAGTATGTTGAAAAAAAAAATTCATATATGTCAATTGAGTCCAACAATAGATTTTAAATATTTGGGAGGGATCCATGGAAAGTATGCATAAAGTCTAGATGATCAAGATGTAGTATTAGGGTGAGTATGTGAGTATAGTAATGCAATTTCTCTAAAATTTATGGCTTATATTATGTTGTATATTGTGCAAAAAATATTCTATGATGTATGTCAGTATATGACCATTTATAGTATATGACCATTTATGGCCCTTTTTTAACAAAGGCAAGGGGTAAGGATGTGACATGAAGTAGAAAGGAAAGGGTCAAAATAATCAACTTTTGGACATTGCAAATGTAACCAATGTAGTCCTATTTAGGGGATAGAACTACAAGCACACTATTATTTAGGGTAGTGGAATGACAAAGATTGGAATGGAGTTGGATGTTTAGGTCTAAAAGTAGTTAAGTGTGACACAAGGTTATGTGATCAAGGACATTTTGTACATTAAACAATTAGTCATAGTCAAGTTTATCAAGAAAAGGAACTAAGAATAAGTGATAAACAAGCATGCTAAAGTAAAAATAAGTTTTATAATCATTATACCTAAATCAAAATGTTATAGAAGGATTTTCTTGGTATTATCATTCTTGTCTTCACTTGAGAAATTTCTTCAAATTTGTAAAACATATATAAGGAGAAATTAGAATGCATAGTGAAATATCATCACACAAAATTCTACACAAGTCCACGGAATTATATCTCATCTATCAAATATAAAGGAATTCATAAAGATGCATGACTAATTTAGCCACTATAAAACCTAAAGAAAGAGGATGATCAAGTAGAGGGGATCATATTATATGATAGTATTGGATTTGTTATCATGTTGGGATATAATTCATGATTAGTATATGTGGTTTACAACCCATGGAGGTGTAAAATTAACCATTACATGGTGTAGGACCCATGAAGGTTCAACTTTAACCATTTTCTAGTGTAGGACCCATGTTATATAATCACTTTAAATAAGGAATCTAGTTTAGGAATCATAAAGGTGTAACTTTAACCATTATATTATGCATCTTTGTGTGTAATAAGTGGTACTCTATATGCCCCTTGACCCCCTTCCAAATTGATTACATATGAACAATGTGTTAATTTGAGGAAGGAAAGAGACATTTTGAGAAGAAAAAAAGGGTCAAATTTAGCAATGTATTGGCCTTGTTGAAGTTGATGGTGAGCCCCACAACCCCTAGTAATCACTTGCAAGCAATTACCTATCACAATTGAAAGAAAAAAACAAGATGCATTTTCTCAACAGTCTAAGAATTGAATTGATGCAATAACCCAAATGTATAATTGCAATGAAAGATGAATCCTTATGAAAGGAAAAAAGAAAACCCTAGATTAGGATTTGATTATACTATGACAAGTGTCATCATCATACGCAATGAAACAACATGACCTATAATTAGCTCAATCTAATAATAAAAAAGTAATTCATAAATGTAGCTTAAGTGAATAAAGTAAAAGGGGCCTAATAATTAATTTTAATGATTAATTAATTAATAGGTGATTACTTGTTTACTCCAACAGGCCTAAGTGTATTTTTTATTGAAATATATATTTATTAAGTTCAAAACATGAGAAAAAGAAAATGTTACCAACAAATTTTACCTTCAATGTGAGAACAATGTTGTGCAAGATTGTAGTATCAAAGTACAACACAAATGAAATTACCAAATAATTTTTTTGTTAAGTGAGATGTATTCTTTAGAAGGAAAAAGATTAAGTAAACGAAAAAAAAATTTACAATGTAAGCAAAGTAAGAAAGTGTGAACATGTCAAAGAGAATAAAAATTATGGAACAAAAATATTTAAGAAATGTGGCCTCAAGAGTATGATATTTATTTGATTGTGTAGATACCTGAAATTATCCTGGTCTACGAGTAACACATTTTTACTAATTTTCACCCTTTTCCCTAATTATTAAATAATACGTTATTATTTAATTATTATCAAAAAGTATACTTTGTATATTTAATTCATTCATTCTAATCTACCCTTTCTAATTAATTAAATAAATCTTATTTTTAAAATTATGTCCTAATTAACATTAATCTTCCCAATTAATTAAATAAATCTTATTTATTTAATCATGTCACTATTTACACTTATTCTTCTATTTAAATTAAATGGTTACCATTAATTGTTTAATTAAACATCAAAACCATTCTTAACTTAAATAATTGTTACTAATTATTTCATTGAACCACTTTCCCACTTATTTCCCCTATTTCATCTCAATGTTATCCATTAATAAATAAACATTTAGTTATTAATTAAATATTTACTTGCTCATTCCTCCAATGATTAATTAATTATCCTCTCATACATTGACTAATTAATCAATCCCATTGATTAATCTGTTGGAGTACAATGAACACTAAGAGGGGGGTGAATCGGTGTTTATACAAATTCACATAAATTAAAAAAAAATAACTTTTCTGATTTTCATGTTTAAACAAGATGAGGCATAATTGAAATGAATAGACAATGTAAAACAAGGAATCATATGATAATGACACAAAGAATTGTCCTCAGTGGAAAACCCTCTTGGGGAATAAAAACCACTCGAAATGCCTCACTAGCTTAATCTGATAAAACATGTTGTTTACAATGCCTCACTGGCAATACTATCTCACTGATAGATTTTTCAATGCCTCGCTGGCTATAATTCACTATTCACAAACACCATTTGAATTTCATACATAGAGTATCATCTTTGTTTCTCTCTATACCATCCTTTGATCTCACATCACCTAAGATTCAGAGGTAAAAATTCAAGTACAACATCATGATGCATATATATATGCTTGTATATACAACACTATGAGATACTTCTTAAATTGATCAAATTAACAAAGCACTGAGTGTGCTATCAATACCACTCTCATTTATAGAATATAAATCAATAAAATGCTTTGTACAATCTAAGAATAATATTCCATTTTTGCTCAATACCATGAATGAATTCAATGAAACATATATAATGTTCAAAATCCTTAAAGAGAGAATGAACCGAAAACTTCATAATTGTCCTGCAAAACTGTCCTACAACCTCCTTTACCAAATAATTGTCTTCCTACAGTTTACACAACAAAACCACAAGGATTAACAAGAAACTAACATATACAGCCTACACAACCAAAAAGATATTACAGATTGCAATCAAGCAACAAAACCAAAAACTCTTTGACCCTCAACACTCGACAACAAATGGGTAAAGAAACTGAAAAACATTAACCTTTAACACCCAACAAGATCTATGGGTTTTTTAGAATAAACACACTTTAAACCCTTAACAAATTTTGATCTTTATAGAACCCGATTAGGGTTTCAATCGAAACTAATCACAGCTTAAAAAAACTTTAAGATTAAAGAACAAGAGGATTGTTATCCCTTCTCTAAATCATGAAAAAAATGTAGGTTAAGGAAACAACAATACCGCTTTCTTAACAAAACACGACTATCAAAGTTCCTTGAAGAAAAACTATTTCCTGTGCAAAGTTACCTTTGAGCTCCCACACCCCATTCTGAGCTTCCATACCCTGCTTAATGGCAGTGCTACCATGCAATATTGTTTGAAAATAATGAGAAAATAATTAGGGCACCAATGAAAGCATAATCATTTTGTCGGTGTCAACAATCCTCCACATGATCTTACAAAGCCTAAATGGCTTGATATCCATTTTTTATTTACAATGCTTTTGCAACTTTAATGCCCAAGGAAACTTTGAAAGGACATGCACTAGGAATCAAAAAACCTCTTTAGAGCACATTAAGCCCTTAAATGGATAAATCAATATAAATATGATCACATGATGAGGTTTAGAGAACATTGTGAATATGATAAGCACTAAAAAGCACCATATACTTGAAACCACATCATATACCTAAAACCAATAAGCATTACCAATTGAATAGTTGTTCATCACTACATAAGCATTGAAACCTATTGAATATATGAATATCATCATATCATGATGTTGGGAATTAAGTCCCATTTTTATTTCACAACCTTTTCAAGAGAAAATACCATGGTGGAGACTTCAATCTTTAAGAGCCTTTAAATGTTTTTTTTCTTTACTTAAAATTTAAAACATATGACCCTATGCCTTCAAATGATATTCACTAGGATCTAAAGATGGAAACATATGAATTTACCAAATATATTAACCTTTTGGAAACACAATTACACACACTGTATGATCAAAGTTGCATTTCACCAAAGTGAGCCTTATTTGACATTAATGCCAAAAATGCCTTAGGGGTTCAACATAATCCATCAATCCCATTGATTAATCCATCAATCCCATTGATTAAAAAATAAAATCCCATTGATTGACCAATCAATTCACTTGATTGAATCAATCAAGCCATATAACTCCAATTTATTTCCTCTCAACAAACCTTGATCGTTGATCTTCATCTTTCATCTTTAAATATGGATCGTTCATCTGAATCAACCATTTCTATAAAAGAAAGCCTTCATAGCACGTTGATGGCTAACCATGAAACTTCAATGTTTGCATCATTGTGATCATTACATACACTTGAAGCTTAAGGCGAAAGAGCATACCAGTTTCTGAGAGAAAAAGAAAACTAAGAAGAGTAATAGAAGTAATCCATGACAACATGGTAAAGGTGAAGGTATCATTTGTTTGAATCTAATTTTGTCCATGTTGCATATTTTTAATTGTTTAAATTGGATCATATTGAGTATAGGATTGCAGATTGTGTTTGTTTGTTTTGATTCCTTATTATCCCTATGATTGAAGATCTATTTTATCATTTACATTTTGATGAACCTAACGTGAAACTCATATAATTAAAAATTCTTGTACAAAATTAAGTTTGTGTGAAGGTATAGGAAGGGACGTAATCACAAAAAACAACAACGCATTCATCTAGTCCTGCACCATAGTCAACATTCCTTTCAATGCATTTGCTTACCTGTGTGATGCAAATGAATTTTGTTGAGCCATATCAGTCACTATTATTTTTTTATGATTTTGCAAGTTCGAACCAATCTACTGCATCCACTTCATCCTGCACCACAGTCGACTCCTTGTGAACTGCATCTAAGTCTTCCTGCACCACATTCAACTCTCTTCTCACCACATCCACTATATGTTGTACCGCATTCAGTTCTTTATGCATTGCATTTGTCAAACCTTGCACTGCAAGTGATTGATATAGAAAGAATGTAGTACCCCTTAGTTTACTTTTGTTTTGGGATAGCTTCTTGGATGCACTTAGATATTATTTTAGTGTTTGGTGATACTGTGATGTTACTTAGTCGATCATGACTCTTTGATACCTAGTTATGATGACATTGTTATATCTGATGCTATGGTGATACCATGTTTATTCGATTTGTTTATTTGTTTATATGAGATATCATGTATATGAATGTGATGTGTTTTCTAACGGGATTATTTATCAATTATTATGTGTCGATGTATGGGTGAAGGGGAACAAGTTCGCATCACTCGCTCATGAGTGCCCTGCAGCACTGTGACTTTCCCTTCACAGTGTGAATGACTTTTTTCTATATGCACATGTTCGGCCGTGGTTTTGTTGCAAGTTGTAGGTACCAGGGATCGACTCCACCTAAATTTCTAGGTTAAAGCATGCCTCATACCCAAGGGAGGTTGTTGTTCCGGAGATAGCATCAAATTCCACATGTGAGCCATCGCCCTTGACGAGGGTGTCTGTTTGTTTGTCGTTCCCCATTTGTGTGGTCCGTCTGTGTTGGTTTGTCGTTGTTGCCGTCATTTTATCTTATGTTTCATTCAGTGGTTAGGTATCTTTAATGTTCTGTTCATTGAGTATTTGTTTGTTTGATGCCTTGATAGATTTTACTATATTGCAGAGAATTATGTTTTAAAAGGTACTGGTTAATTTAAATAGATGAATTGGTATAAATTATAGTTTTAATAAATAATTTTTTATTAATCTATGTTCGATTTTAATAAATTAAAATTGTGTCTTGAGAAGGAATTATTTAATAAATATATTAAATAACTAATGAGCATGCAAATGTAAAATTAAAAGATTTAGTAGAAAATTTAAATATATTATAATTAAATTGAATTTTTATGCACAAACTATTAAGCATGTTGGAGTTTGAAAATAATAAGTGAATGGAGATAAAATTTGAAACAAAAAACAAACTAATTAAAGAAAAGAGGAGAAGGCAGTTACAGAGAGGGAAAAGGTAATAATTAAATTAGTTACAATTAACTAAAAGAGGGGCAATTGGACTTTTTTGCAGGAAAAGAAAGTTGATCTTGCATTTTGTGTATGGGAGTTTTCTATTTTTTTGTTTCTTGGAAATTGAATACTATAGATTGGAGGTTGGAGGCTATACTGTTTGGAAGCTTGTATTGGAAGAAAATGTGTACGGGAGTTTTCTATTTTTTTATTTCTTGGAAATTGAATACTGTAGATTGGAGGTTGGGGGCTATACTGTTTGGAAGCTTTTATTGGAAGAAAAGTTTGTTGGGAATTTTGAAGCTCTTGATAAGAAGTTGAAACTGCACCTGGATTTCGGACCTGGCAACCCTGCAGCTCTGTGACTCGAATATTCTAGGTTCCATGCTTTCTCTCAATTATTTTGTTTGCTCTGAACGAATAATGAAAAAATGCTATCGAAACATAATCGAAATGATGAATTAGAACTGTATTAATTTCATAAGTTTTATGTGACTCATTTCTCTATGTTCTTCTATTCTCCAAATCTGTTTACTTCTGCCCTGGCTCAAGTCATGTCTTTAGAATTAGAAATGACATGCAATTGTGTATGGTGAATTCCTGATCTCTATAGTCTCTTCTTGGTCAAGTTTTTGAAACCTTTAAGAGAACACTTAATTGATTCTTCCCATCCTACCTTTTTTTAATTGTATCCTACCTTTTTCTAATTGTATTGTTTCCTTGAAACTTGGTGATATAATCTAGTGCCCTCTCTCCATAGTAAGGATATTTTATTTAGCTGGCAGTTGTTTTATATGGCTCTATTAAGTTCCTAAGCTTGGCTTGGAATTATTGCTCAAATTCCATTTTTCATCATGCATACAAAGTAGGGTCTTTGTCTTAATTCCAGGTACTAGAAGTTTGCTTCCCTTTCAGTTTTCTTTAATAACTTGGTCAATGGTAGAATCATTCATTTGTACCACTAGGTTGCTAAGTTTCAAATCCTTGCAACTAAAGGAAATCTCCCTAACTTAAATTCTACCTGGGAATTGTCATTGTGGGCACGCTATCGACATTGGTACTCTCTTGGAATCTTTATAACTCTTATTCACCTATCGAAACTTTGCTTAGGCTGGCATAATCTTTTTATGGCGTGGCCCTGTTCATTTCATCGTATCCCTCACGTAATTTATCCTCTATGTACCCATTTGTTTTTGTAGATTCTCCTCTGTGGTGGCAACGATAGGCACTTACAGCACTACTATTGAGTGATAGTAATTTTAAAACGTGCTTACTCCTCTTGGTTGTCATCCCCTTAAGTAGATGGAATCGGCATGTTGCAAATTGAATTCATTGGAAGAGTTGTCGGTGGCTTGGTGCTCTCCAATCCGTCGAAATACATCAATCATAGTTGTGTTTTATAGGAAATAATGTTGTCTTAACTTAAGTCGCCAGTCTACCAGTACCGATATCTCCACTCTATGTTATATTCGTTGTACTAAGTTTTGAACGTATCCGCATGTGCATGGCATGCCATGCGTTTCTCACTGTTTTTCCCCATGCTAGATTCGGCCTCAATGTTGGAGTTTGATGCTATTAGTTTTGATGCTATTTAATCGTATAAATAAACAGCTTTATATTCTTGGTTTATCGGTGAATAGATTGTGTGTTGATTTGATATGTGAATATATGGATCTTTGTTGTCTTTCAAATTTATCAGCGCCTTGATTATTTGTTTACACCAAAGCTTTAATGCGCTTATATATATATATATATTCTTGTAATTATAACTATATTTGTATTATATGTTCCTTATATAAATGACTTGGTAATATAATAATATGATTATATACGTGTAATTGTAATTATAGTTAAATTTATATATACTCCCTATATTTGTGTACATGTTTATGTGTTGAATAAAATGCAAAGAGTATAGCGGAAATAATGTTGTCTTGGTTATTTGATAATAATATGATAGTTATAAATTAAATTAAGAGAAAATTAAATAGAAAAGATTGGAACTTCATAAGTAAAAGAATAGTTATTTGGATTAATAAGTTACTCTTGTTTAAAATGGATTGTCTTGAAGAGAAGTAGTGTTGCCTTGTTAAGTATTTTGCATACGTTTATATGTCTTCAAGTGAGTTTATGTTCTTTGTGATATAAAAGTGATTGAATGTGAGATATGGTCAGTGTCCAAGTCATTCTTGAGACCGAGTTTAATTATGTTTGACTTGAAGTTCGTTCCAAATTTTGGATGTGGGTTGATATGTTATGGCTATGTGTTTTGATTGGGAAATCCAATCGTGCTTTGTTTACTTATCCACAGTTGTGCCTCATGCGGGATGATTCATGCCTCACCTTCATGTATATTCACACGGTTATGGGTTTTATGCTTAGTGGTTGATCCTGTTACTTCTGTTGGTTTTCTTGTTGTAGGAAGGAGATTGGCTCTCAGTCGAGGTCAACACACAAAGTGGCATCTAGGACAACCCACGTGAGAGTTTCCTAACCAAGTGAGAACATAATAAATTAATTAGAGGGTTGGGTAGAGATTCACTTAATAAAGATAATTGGATGCCTCTTCCACACCGTTAGCGCTCGCTTAGGCTAAGGATGGAAAGAGAAGGCCTGGTCGGCAAGACCAATTTCCTTGTCAGCATGAAAGAATAATTGGTCCCGCATGTGTAACCCTATGGGGCCAGCATCAAATTTATGACTGTCAGGACAACCATAGATGGGGGTCGACGGGAAGTAAAGGACTGTCAAGACAACCCATGTTTGAACAATGCGATGACACTCTCTTGTACTACAACCTTGTTATATCTTGATGTGCTTTCCATATGATGTTTATGTGTGTTTCTGGTTACTGTTGCACTATTGGCCTTGTTGTGACGTGGTTTGTCACATTGTTTTCCTTTTAGTGGTGGGATCCTTTTGCAATCTCCTTGCATGGGGGGTGGACCTTAGGGTACCACATGTTTGGGTGGAGCGTGCCTTGATATCCATTGGGTTCCCTCTCTTGTCTGTGTTTGTGATGACTTATTTTGGATTGAAGACCTTTGTAGTGTACCTATTTGTGTGGATCATTACTCTTGTTCCTGTATTATGCTATGATTTGATTTGTCTTCATTGTATATTCTTGATGTACTCCCCTACTTGTATTCTAGGAGAAACTACTACTCTAGATGTAATCATGACTCGTTGTAACTCCTTGTAAAACTCTCTATTGTATTTGAACAGGTTATTGACATTGAATTGAATGGCTTCTATAGAGGATTCATTATGATTATTAATTTCACTTTGATATTAGCATGTTGTGATATATGTTTTAATTCAGGCAAGCATCATGGTTAGTGTAAATGAGCATCTTGAATAGCATGAAGTACTCCATATTTGACATCTTAGGGAATGACTTCTTGGGGTTTCATTATCTTAAGAAGTCACTACTCAGGATATCTTATCTTGAGATATTGATACATTCTATTTGGTATTGAAGGTGATTTGTGTTGTTAATCTTGGACTTGTGCATATTTGATCATGGTTATCATTCTTGTGATATACATACTCTTGTTAAATTAATGTTATAATTCTCATTGACTATTGTCTATGATAGTTGAATTGATGTTCTTATTATTCGTTATCTTTGTTATGAAATGGACAGTTCCTAATGTCAATTGATTTAATTTAGTATTATGGATTCTATATTGTGAAAAAAAATTATGGGAAGCTTAATAATGTTGTCATGAACCTTAGAGGACTTAGTTTAGACCTGTGTTAAGTGTTAGAATTGCACTAGTGTGACTAATGCATTGTTTTAAAAAAAAAAAATTGTACCATTTTTATGTGTAATTGTGTGTTGTCCTCTAGGGTCCTATGGCGGGGTGTTACAAAGAAAGGTAAAATGTTGAATTATACTTTATTGTTTTTGTATTATTCTTTAGTAGAGTGAGGTTTTTTGTGTTACTAATCTTTTTGTTTTCCACCTTACAACGATATTTTGGATTATCTCACACATTATTTTTTTAGAGCTTAAAATAAATGTGATCTCAAACATTTGATTTTAGTGCTTAAAATGAACACAATCTCAAACATTTGGTTTTAGTGCTCTTAAAAAGAACAATACAATCCTCACTTTACAATCTGGGATTAAAATTAATAGTGTGATTGAACATGCAATACTTCACTTGGTGCTCCAAAATTAACATACAAATTTTACACTTCCTTTGGTGTAATTAAAACAAACCAATGTTTACTATATTTGGTGTGCTTGCATGAATGTTGTTAGTCTATCGAAAGTAGTGATTGTTTAAAGTATCCTCTCCCCTTGCGCACCTCATGCGATCCTGCATGACGATAAATTACATCATATAAAAAAATTTAAAGTAGGAGGCCTGCCTTGGGATACATCCCCACAGAGAACTTGAGGGATCATCTTCAAGCAACATTTTCTAGCGTGCTATAGAAATTGGATGAGTGAAAAATTTGTAGTTCGATCTATGCATGTAGCACTTCGGACTTTCATTAGGGGACTACGGTGTTTTAGACCCCGAAGAGACATCTACGAGGTCGACAGTATTTTCAAAGTTCTACTCACTTAAAGCCTTTGTTGTAGAGGCCTTAATATCCTTTCAAAAATAATCTTATAAAGTGGTGCAAGAGATGTAGATCTTAACTTGAAGCTACTCACCATTACTTTCTTAGGTTGAGATAGATCTCATTGGGTTGCTAGAAATAGCCTCTTAGGAAGTAAAAGAAGGTGTGGTTGTGGCATCTTTCGACAAGCCTTGTCACTGGATGTCTACTATCCACCTTCGTATAAAGAAGGTTTTGAAAAAAATTATCTTTGTTGTTTCACTACCCAATCTTTCTAAGTATTTACCCCTTTAATGGGAGGTGGGGCTACTTAAAGTTACACACCCATTCTACTACTAAATTAAGTTGTGATTGTTTTGAGTCTTGTATTACCAAGTGTAAATATTATTTTTAGGGCCAATCATTGACACAAACTATCAAAAATCACAACTAATAACTTATCAAAAAAACTATTTTATGTGTTTGCTTAAACCAAATCACATCTAAAATAAGAAAACTAATCAAGACTAGGGTTCTTTAGAGGTCAAAGTTTTGAAAAAACTTGTGCACTACATCTATTAGCCTGTGTGCCATAATTGTGTATTTTTACCACAGAAATAGTGTGAAGCATCTATTAGCAACTGCAACACATTCATCAATTAAAACACTGCATCTCTCTGTTAGTTGAAACTTTGCCTTAGAAAACAAACAGAAACACATTTATGTGCAACACATTTGTTATAAATTGCACCGTAGTCGCTATCTTATGCACTACACCTATTGATTTCTCTATTGCATTTGTCTAACAAATAAAATAGAGTTTATTTCTAGAGGCTGCGTAAACATGATCTTTTTACACATAAATCTAAAATCTAAACAATCACTTTTTCTTGCATTTATAGTAATTTTTTGGCTTTCCTAGGTTAAAATTACATCATTTTAGCATCATATCATAAAATCCCTTACAATCTTGTCTTGAACATTTTAAAATCTAAAAAACCAATAACAAATTAGAAGTCAAGTCTAGTATTATCATTTTGAAAGTCTCAAAACCTCATCTTTTACAAACTACCCCATCAACAAAATTTGAAACCAACTCACAAGCCTAGTTGTGGATTCACTTTTTTATCAAACCACCATCACAACTAGAGGTTTAGGATTTTCACATGGTTACGTTATTCCAAAACTAAAAAAATCAAGGTAACCATCTTTTAGGATCCAAAGTCAAGATATCAAAGGTCTTTGCATTTAGCGAAATATCATCACAAAAAAAAAAAATTAAAATCATTGTTTTCATTTTAGTCTTGTACCCTTCAAAATTTCTAAAAATCAAAAAAATACCAAAAACATAGAGTAGAGTCATTCTAGTTTGCATCCATACTAAAACTTCACAAAAACCCAAAAAAATCAAAATCTAGAAACAAGAAAAGTCAAAACACCATCACTTTTATGGTTATCACACGATCACAAATCAAAAGAAAAGAGATGGACTCATCATCTAATCCGATGTATAACCCAACTAGTGAAATGCACTTTGGTGAAAATCCTAGTGGTCACACGAACTCACAAACTCAAAATATCCCCCCATTTGAGAGTTACACTTTGAAAGAGGTAAACCAAGGGCTCATTCCTAAGTAAATCTAAAGTGTATCTCAAGATACAAGGATCTTGAGGATCATTAACAAAATTGTATCAATAGACCCCAATAGATACTTCATGTAATTAGCACAAAATGGAGCTAGGATACCATCTGACTTCGACATAACCTCAATCATAGGGGAGACTCCTAACACAATGACACTAGGATTCGGTGCCATGAATAGACCTTCACCATCATTGGAACCTATGGTGCCACCAACCACATCACAGTTGAACACAATCATGCTACCTGCCCAAACATCTCATTATTCGTCAACTGCGAATATTCCACCACCACCAACATTCACCAGACCAATGGAAAATTTATTTTCCTCATCTAAAACTGTAGCACCAACCCATACTATGGATGCAGCCCAAACTTCCACCCATTCAAATACACCAAGTAAGATATGAAAGACTAACCCTTCGTATTTAGGACCACAAATGGGTACAACATCCACTTCACAAAAAGTAAACACGCCTCCGGCAAGGACTCGATCCTTTTTCAAAATAGGTTCAAACATCACTTCACCCCAACAGCAACCAAATAATCTTGGTTCGCAATCCACATTGGGTTTTCTCAACCCCCTCCACAACAACCAAATAATCTTGGTTCACCATCATCATTCGGGTTCAATCAACCCCCACCTCCACAGCAAGCAAACAATCTTGGTTCACCATACACATTTGGGTTTAACCAACCCCCTCCTCAACAACCAAACAATCATGGTTTTGCATACACTATTGGGTTTAATAAACCCCCTCCACAACAACCAAACAATCTTGGTTCATCAATTACAGCTATTTTTAACCAACCACCACCATCATCATCATTTAATCAAAATCCCACATACACATCACAATTTCACCAACACATTCCACCCATGCATAAACATCAAAATATGCATGGATTCAATCCACAACACAACACTAACCCATTTGGAAACCCCTCACAAGGTTCCACACAATACATTCAACCCAACTCGATTTTGGCGGCACCATTGCCTATGGATTTGATGGTTCAACAGTTACAGATGTTGCAACACCATATGACCAATATGCACATAATTGGGAGTAGAAAAACCTGCTCAGTGGAGGGCCTAAGTCCCTTCCCTTTTGATAGGATCATTCACATGCCCCCCTTTCCCATGAATTTCATAATCCCTAAATTTGGAAAATAAGGGAAGGGAGACCCCATTGAACACATATGGGAGTTCCATACACCCTCCTTAGACGTGGCACATGAACATACATACTTCATGAAACATTTTCCACGGAGTTTGGGAGAAAAAGTCCTTGAATGGTTTGCACACTTACCTCTAGGTATACAAACTTGGAGTGAACTAATGGATAATCTCATTGCACACTTTTCCTACAACATATCAAATGATATCAACATTAACCATTTGTGTGCTGAAAAGAAGAAAGATGGTGAGACCTTCTCACCATTCCTACAAAGATGACAAAGCTTAGCCAGTAAGTGTGCAGGCCTGCCATATACTGGAGAAGCAACTAGTCCATATTTTTATGGATAGCCTCAATAAGGAGGTGAGTTCCACTTACATATCCATTTTTCAAACATGTTTGAGGAGGTGATAGAGAAAGGATTCTCCAGCAAGAAAGCCCTCATTGCCAAAGGGCTTGTGAAAATATTTAAAGAGAATAGCAATTATTCTTCTCATAATTTTAAACCAAACGAGAACAAATTTTGGTCATGAAACAAAAGCGTGAAAAATGGTGGCATTATAGGCGCAAAGGTCATAAATAAACCTCATCCTATGTTCAATCATAAAGGACCCACAACTATGAACACCAATAAACCTCTATAGAAGTAAGATCCAATTGTCAATGTGGTGCAAAACAACACACCATGTGGTCCTCCTAGGGCCCCCCCAACCAAGATGAGAGTACACACCCTTAAGGGAAGAAATTGAGGTAATTTTAAAGAAACTGCTACTAAATAATGTCATCCAACTACATGAGATTAGACATTATGAGCCAGGTCCATTCAAACCAACCTAGTAGAATGAAAATGATTTCTGTGAATACCACAAAACTAAAAGACATACCATTGCGTTCAGAAGGTTGATTTGACAAAATTTGATATAAAATACACCCTATTTTGGTGTCATGAGCTTTTGAGGCAATTTTTTTGCATAAGGATCTGTATGTACAACCACCTGTGCACAAAAACTTTTAAAAAAAAAAAAAACGCTTAATAAATGCATAGGCACTATTTTTAGCACCGTGCTAGTAGGGTTAACGATGACCACCGCACAATGCCACTAGTGGAAACACTTAGCGTCAAACACAAAAAATCTGCCCACCAACTATTATAGCCCCTGCAGGTATTTCAAAGCCGCACCCCTGATCCGATCTGTGACCAAATTGTATGTTGACACCACCGCACAAGCTAACAAAATATTTCATCAAGGAAAGAATATGTCAGTATTGATTTTATTGCAGGGGCCAAAAAAATTTCCAAATGTAGGGAATATTCTGATGACATCAAGGGTACGAACACAAGGAAAGGCCCCCTTCAAGCCCCATTTGGCCCTAAAAAAGTTATTTTTTCTTTTGGCCATAACTTGGACATACGATATCAAAATTTGGCGAATGAGATATCGTTGCAAAGTTGGCTCCGTCAACTTTCTAGTGTTGTGGCTTTCATCACCATTTTTTCTTGTTGGTGTATTCTATAGCCTATTGAAGTTAGATGTGTTATTTTCACTCCCGAGTTCATAAATTTTGACCAGTTTCTCTATTTTTTGTGATTCTAGCGGTGTTAGGATGGTATCTCAAAGCTCTTCACAACCATCCATGTACTTTTTCCATACTATTCTCTAAGTACATTTTATTCAATTTTTTTGTGTTTTCACATTCTAGTGAATTACTTAAATATTTTAACTCCTAGAAACTTTATGTTTACATGGGATGAGTTTTTTTAGGTTGTCCTACATGTATTTCCAACTTTATGTCCTATTTGGGAATTTTGAGAATCTTTTGTATGCAATTTCCTTTTTTGTAGACACATTGAGATAAAGTGTCATTCTGGTGTATACTTTTTCAGGATTTTCGCACATCTTGTCAAGTGCCTTTTGTACTCGCACTATGATATAAAGTGTCATGGGTGGGTTGTGAGTTTATTTCTTTTTCTATCATACCTTTGTCAAGTGAGTGTTCCTTCCATGACAGCATCAAATTCTAGTGATTCTTGCCTCATGTGTGTGTACCTTGGTTTGCACACCCTTTTATTTCTAGGTACTTTCAGTTGCACATTTAGATATTCTTTGTTCTCCTTCATGCACTTCTTGGTGACACATAATTTTAGTGGATATGTCTTGGCTCTCCCTTTCTAGATTATAGGGGGGTTTCTACTATTGTTGTTAATGCTTCCTTGGTTTCATTTTTGGAGTGATCTATGTATCTAGTTTGTGTTTCTATGTACTAGGCAGATGCAATGACTAATTACTCATGTATTTCGATGAGATGGAGCATTTACCATATATAAATTCTTGGATTCCTATTTTTGGAGGTGACTTTCTATTTTCACTTGATCGATGTTCTTTAGACTATTAATACCTATGCTATTTGTATCTTTGAGTTCCAGATGTTTGCCTTAATTTTCCATCTAATTTGAGTAGTTTCGTTAGGGGAACTCATGCAAATTCTTGTCTTGTTGATTCTAATCATCTTGTGTTTTAGAGGAGGTTATTCATTTTAGTACTATAGTAGTCATTATTCAACAGTTATCTACAGCTTCTTCGTGCTTGCGATGTTCTTCATGTTCCTATTATTTTTGGGATATTGGTTTTGAGGAATTTTTAGTCCTTCATTCACCTTTCTCTCTTTTGGAGAGGAGTTCTTCCCATGAGGTTTTCTCCTTTTTTCTCCTGTTGTGAGAGGTTATATTGTTTGTGTATGGATACCTTATTATGCCTTGGTTTTTGGAACCCATCATGCATTCTCGTTTTAGGGTTTTTAGCTATTCCCTAAGTTCATCTTAAGGAGGGGTGTTCGAGTAATCGCGCATTAGCTAATAATTAATTATTCTTTAATTGATTATTAGTCTAATTCATTTCATGCACTTAAGCTAAACTTAGGAGTGATTTTTTATGTTAACTAAGTGCTTTTAACTAGAACTATTATTAGATCATTTTGTCTCATCACATAGGATGTTGACACTTGCCATGATCTAATCCCTTTATAATTTAGGGCTGATCCTATTTAGCACTCAACCCTCATTGTATTATCTCTCTTGAGATTCATAGAAGTTTTTTTTGTTGAGGAATAGAAAATCTTTATTTTTGTAGATCTCTTGCTTGGAAGGTGTCTTTGTTCATTGTTTGATCTTGTGTCGTGTTATTCACAATTCTAACAATCTCTACACTATATCAATACTACACCAACTAGTTACAAATAACTTTTAACAAAAGACTCAAATGGATGCCTTTGAAGCTCAAATTCTATAGTCCTCAAGAAACTATAATATGATAAATTTAGATGGATCACAACTCCACAATATCCAAAACCATCATACCTAGCTCAATAAACAAAGAATGAGGATAGTAACACAAATGAAGGAATTGGTATTGGAAGCAAATAAATATTTAGTACTATTGTCCAAGCTTCTCCAATAAGTACATTTTATTGTTACATTGGTAGAACCAACTATCCTAGTGATTTTAAAGAGAAGGTATAAAGAAATTTTAGCTATGACCTAAAAGTTTAGTATACAATAAGGAACTAGGATGATAAGTATGATGAGGTAAAGGTCATCCATAAATATCTACTACCCTAGACCTCACATAAATACAAAATAGGATTTATCAAGGACAAGACAATAGTTTAGGCCCTAGGAAGATGTTGAAAAGTTAATTACCACAAATAGAATGAACTAATAGTCACCAAAAGATCAGTGTGATAGAAAGTAGCATCATGTAGTACCTTCAATTACCCTATAACACATCCAAGAGATATCTCACGGGTGAGGGATGTCTCTACATATTCATGTACATATATGTACCACACAATTGTAGGATAGAGATAAGTAGAGAGGGGTGTAATAAGAGAAACTACCTAAGCATATTTGATGTATTTATGATGCAGGGGCAGTTTGCTTTTGTATCTGTCATTTGATGTTTTGGTTAATGTTTGTTTTGTTTTTACCTTGTAATAATCCGACTGTTCTATTTGTTGAGGATGGTTTGGTTCAAGCCAGATCGAACCTTTGTGGAAATCAATTTGTTCATTCTAGTTGAGAACCATTTTTTGTTCAAAAGCTAGATTAAACCTTGGAAGGAGGTGGTTGGGTGGACAGTTGGAGTAGGGGAAAAGGCATGGAAGGCAGGAATGGCAGATGTTGGTTTTTTTGTATTAAAACTTTGAAATGATTTGATGGATTTTTTTCCACCGTGTCTTTGTATTGTGATTGCAAAGTTTGAAATGAATCATTGTTGTTCTTCCATTGTACACTTGGCTATGAGAATTATCTGTTAGTAGCAATGTGTGGATTCAATGGATTGTGATCTGTCTAATGAAAATAATGAGGATTGCTTCCATTTGAGTTTCTCTTAACTTTGTTTGGAATGGTAGTTGACTTCTATAGCTTATGTTGTTGGTGAATTTTTTTTTCCATCATGGTGAATTGGCTATGATTGCACTATTTTGTTGACTGTCATTGTGATTCCCCATCAATACAAGTGTTTCTTGTTGTTGTTGAATTTCTTTCCATTTGTGATTGGTCGTCATCAATTAGGTATCAGAGCCTAAATATTTGGGGTTGTTGAGGAGTGGGGAGAATTCCACCAAGAGTGTTGAGAGGACGAGGAGGCAATCATGGTAGAGGTCGACGAGGCCATGATGAAGGTCTCTATGAAATGTAGAACCTAGCAATGAGAATGGATGCTATGAAGAGAGCCCAACAAAGAGGGGTAGTCACAGATGATGTGAGTGATGTTGAAGAGGAAGAATAGTCAAGAGATGGTGAAAAAAATCAAGAAGAACAAGAGGGATTTGAAAAGAAATTGTTAAGGACAGTACTGAGTGTGGGAGCGAAACCAAAGATTGAATTCCCTACATATTCTGGAATTTTAAACGGTGAAGAACTCATTGATTGGATCAATGATTTAGACAAGTATTTTGAGTACGAAGGAGTTGCGGAAGAAAGAAGAGTGAAGCTTGCCTGCACAAGGCTCAAGGGTCACGCTCCTATGTGGTGGGACTATGTCCAATCTGAGAGGCGGAAGAAGAAAAAGGAAAAGATTACCTCATGGGATCAAATGGTTGCTAAGTTGAAGGCCAAATTCCTTCTAGGAGATTATCAAACAAATCTCTTTAAAAGATTACAAAATCTCAAGCAAAAAGACATGTCGGTCAAAGAATACACGGAGTATTTTTACAAATTGGTGATTTGATCAAGCCATAGTATAGTTTGCAAGATGATTTGAGTCTAGTATCACCTAGAACTCTTGAAGAGGCATATCAACTTGTCATAAAGGATAAAGAAAGGCTTCAAAGAAGACAAAATCAGCAAGGGAGAAATCGAGGAAGAGGTTATCGAGGAAAGGGACAACAGATTGGAAGAGGACAACAACAGCAACAAGAAGAAGGGGCTAGAAGTTCAAGTGGGACAGAAAATTAAGAAAGGAGTGGATACCAAAACAAAGGAGGTAGATCAATTGGACGAGGAGGTTTCTGAGGAAGAGGAAGAGGAAGAGGCTTTATGGGGAAGTGTTTCGAATGCAATCAATATGTTAGACACAAGAGTTGGGAGTGTCCAGAATATTCACAAGGAGGCTATACAAGAAACAAAAGAAGTAATCATATTGTACATGCGGATCAAGAGAGCATTGGATCACCAACACATTATCAAGAAGAACCTGAATTAGGAGAATCATTGCTACTCAAAAGGGTCTTGTTGAAGCCACCCAAGTAGAATCAAAAACCAGTACAAAGGAGAGCCTTGTTCAAAACAAAATGTAAGGCAAAAGGTAAATGTTGTAAGTTGATTATAGATAGTGGAAGTATAGATAACATAGTATCTACTAAAATGGTAGAGAAATTAGGCCTTAAAAAAACCAAACATCCCACCGTATAGAGTTTCTTGGTTACAAAAAGGATATCAATTGCCAGTTAATGAATAGGATATGGTTGAATTCCAAATTGGTAGTTATAAGGATAATATTGTTTGTGATATCATGCCCATGGATGTGTGTCATGTGTTGCTTGTTAGACCTTGGCAGTTTGATAGGAAAGCAGTGCATAATGGAAGAGATAATACCTACACTATTGAGAGGAATGGGGTCAAGCATACCCTCTTGCCTATGCAGGAACAAGAAGAGGACAGCAGCAGTGGAAGCAACAGCAAGGTAATGTTGGTAAGTGGAAAAGAGTTTTTACATTAGATGAAGAAGGAAGAAGTAGGAGTTGCTTTGGTTTCTAAATTTTGTACTGTGTTTACCTCTAGAAGATTAGATGATTTTCCTAATGAAGTGCAACATATTTTGAATGAAAATATGGATATTGTAGCAGTGGATCTTCCTAATGAGTTTCCACCCATGAGGAGAATTAATCATCATATGGATTTGATTCTAGGGGCTAGCCTTCCAACAAGGGTGCCTATAGATTGACTCCTAAAGAGAATGAGAAGATTTGAAAGCAAGTTGAGGAATTAATCAAGAAAGGTTTGATAAGAGTCTTAGCCCTTGTGTTGTTCCTATAGTTCTAGTACCAAAAAAAGGAGGTGAATGGAGAATGTGCGCTAATTCTAGAGCCATCAATAAGATAGCTATTAGATATAGATTTCTTATTCCTATAATTAAAGATTTAATGGATTGTTTGAGTGGCTCAATGCATTTTTTTGAGATAGGTTTGAAAATTGGTTACATTCAGATTAGAATCAGACCTGGGGATGAATGGAAAACATTTAAAACTAATTATGGGCTTTATGAATGGTTGGTTATGCCTTTTGGGCTTTATAATGCCCCTAGTACCTTTATGAGGCTTATGAATGAGGTCTTGAAACTGTTTCTTGGGAAGTTTGTTATTGTGAATCTTGATGACATTTTGGTGTTTAGCAAGTCAAAAGAGGAGCACTTGGAGTATTTGGGAATGGTTATGACAAGGTTACATGAGGAGAAATTGCAAATTAATCTTAAGAAGTGTGTGTTTATGTAGATCGAATCGATTTATTTGGGCTTTGTGGTATCTAAGGATGGATTGAAATTGGATAACGAGAAGGTGCAAGCCATCATTGATTGGCCAACACCTAAAAGTGCAATGGAGGTAAGAATTTTTCATGGCCTTGCTAGTTTTTACAAGAATTTTATTAAGAATTTCAATCGTGTAGTTGCTCCAATTCTTGAGACAATTAAGGGGAACAAAAAGTACTTGGGATGGACACAAGAGGCTGAAAAAAGTTTCCAATTTCTCAAACAAAAGATGAGTGAACAGCCTATTCTTACTTTACCTGATTTCAATAAAATATTCCAAGTTGAATGTGATGCTAGTGGTTTGGTAATAGGGGTTTTCTTAGTCAAGAAGGAAAACCTATGGCTTATTTTAGTGAAAAGCTAAATGATGTTACAAAAATATATTCAGCCTATGATCTTGAGTTTTATGCACTAGTTCAATCATTGAAGAAGTGGAGGCATTATTAGCTTCCGAAGGAGTTCATTGTCTATACAGATAATTATGCATTGCAATTTATAAACAGCTAACATAAATTGAACCAAAGGCATGCTAAATGGGTAGAGTATCTTCAAGGTTTTAACTTTGTGTTGAAACATAAGAGTGGACAACAATTAAGGTTGTTGATGCACTAAGTAGGAGAAGCTTATTGTTTCATGAAATTTGGGCCAATAGTGTGGGCTTTGATAGTTTGAAGGAGTTGTATGTTGATGATGCAAATTTCAAGGAAGCATTTGAAGCTTGCAGCAATCCTATCAACAAAGATAAAGAGCCATGGATGGACTTTATGCTACAAGAAGGTTTGTTGTTCAAAGGGAATAAATTGTGCATCCCTAGAGGTTCAATGAGGGACAATTTATTGAAGGAGAAACATTGTGGTAGCCTAGCAAGACACTTTAGGCAAGACAACTTATTTGCAATTGAGCACCCACTATTATTGGCCAAAGATGCAGGCAGATGTTAAGAAGTCTGTGGAGAGGTGCAAAGTTTGTCAATTGGCAAAAGGGAAGAGTCAGAATGTTGGTTCGTATCAGCCATTACTAGTTCCATCTAGACCATGGAACTCTGTAAGTATGGATTTTGTTTTGGGTTTCCCTCGTATCCAAAGGGGTGATAATTCTGTTTTTGTAGTTGTGGATAGGTTCTCTAAAACGGTTCATTTTATTTCATGTAAGAGAACTAGTGATGCTACCAATATTGCAACTTTTTTTTCAAGGAAGAGGTACGATTGCATGGTATTCCACGAAGTATCATATCCGATGGTGACACCAAGTTTATGGGGAATTTTTGGCGCTCTTTGGAAAAAGTTGGACACACACCTCAGTTTTAGTTCAACCTATCACCACCCAAATGAATGGCTAAATTGAGGTTGTCAATTGAAGTCTTGGTGATATGTTATGATGCCTTGTTGGAAACACACCTAGTAATTGGGATATGGCATTGGCACAAGCAGAGTTTCGTTATAATGATTCTCCCAATCGAAGTGCAGGTTTCAACACATTTTACATTGTACATGGCATGCATCTTTGAGGTGTGTTTGAACTTCAAAATCTGGGTGATATGGAGAAACAAAGTGTAGATGGTGAAGACTTTGCTAAGACCATCCATGACCTTCATGAGGAGATTAAAAGACACATTGAAGGAAGCAATCAAAAATACAAACAATATGCTGACCAAAAATGAGGAGAGGTACACTTTCAAGAAGGGGATCTTGTAATGGCTCATCTTTGGAGGGAAAGATTTCCTATTGGTACCTATAACAAACTGAAAATGAAAAAGATTGGGCCTTGTAGAATCCTTAAGAAATTATGAACTCAACCTTCCCTCTGGACTGGGCATTTCACCCATCTTCAATGTCGCAAACTTGTTTCCTTATCAAGCTCCTATAGATGCCAACATAGCAGAGATGGAACTTAAAATTGTAGAGGAGCAACAAGGCACACACCAACTCCGCTGAAAATCGAATGCATCTTGAACACACGGTTGGTACAGAAGACCCAAGGCAATGATTATTTCAAATCTTCAGTAAAATGGAAAGGTCATCCAATAGAAGGCGCTTCATGGTTCTCTGCCTTTGCTATCTCCAACCTAGGTTATTCTGTGGAAGACCTCATGAGCATGAACTCATGAATCTTAATCAATGAGGGAGCCTGATGCAAGGGCATTTTGCTTTTGTTTTCATCATTTTGTGTTTTGGTTAATGTTTGTTTGTTTATGTTCTTTTATCTTGTAATAATTTGACTGTTTTGTTTGTTTAGGACAATTTTGGTTCAAGCTAGGGGAAATGACCCAATAGTTGTGCACCCTAACTTTGTGCTTCCCAAAATCCTATGTGGAATTTTCAAATCACTCCAATTTTTTTACAATAGCTTACATGGCAAGTCCCCTGCTTATAACTTTCGTTTCAAGGCCACATCATTAAATATGATGCCACATCAACATGCTTTTTGTCAAGGTGTCCAAAAAGACCAAAAAAAAAAGTGCTACCAATACTTATGCATTCACATCATGAGTAGTTGAGCGCTGATGTGGCATCACATCATTGGTTGTTTTTTAGATCTAAGGGATACATTTTGTTTAAGTTAAGATACTTATGTCACAATTATTGGGCATTATATTAACAACTATTGAACATTATATTAACAACTATTGGAACATGCTCAACTACTAGGTCCTTACCCCTAGATCAAACCTTTGTGGAAATTAATTCATTCATTTTGGTAGAGAATCATTTTTGTTCTAAAGCCAAATTGATCCTTGGAATGAGGTGATTACGTGGACGGTTGGAGCAAGGGAAAAGGCATGGAAGGCAAGAACGAAAAATGTTGGTGTTTTAGTATTGAAACCTTGAAACAATTTGATGGCTTTTTGTCCATCATGCCTTTGTATTGTGATTGCAAAGTTTGAAATGAATCATTGTTGTTCTTCCATCACGTACTTGGCCATGAGAATTATTTGTTGGTAGCAATGTGTAGAGTCAATGGATTATGATTTGTCCAATGAAAACAATGAGAATTGTGTCCATTTGAGTTGCTCATAACTTTGTTTGGAATGGTAGTCGACTTATGTAGCTTATGTTGTTGGTGAATATTGCTTGTTTTCCATCATGGTGAATTGGTTGTGATTGCACTATTTTGTTGACTTTCATTGTGATTCCCCATCAATACAAGTGTTTCTTGTTATTTTTTGTTGAATTTCTTTCCGTTCATGATTGGTTATCACCAATTTATCTATGCTTGTGGTAAAGACTAATGTATAGAGAGTATTTGATACAAATAAATGTTCATATCTATATTATGGTGTCAATGAATTGGCATATTTCTTGAAGTATTACTTTGTGTATATGTTATCTCACAATAATTTTCTACTCTAATATAATCAAAGTATATAATATTAATTTCATACATACTCTATGTAGGATGGTGTGAAATCAAAGGTACCTCAATCATCTTTATTGAGATTGGATAAGTTGAATGGACTTCCTTGAATGTAGCAAGGTTGATTTTCAATTGGGTTTGGGATTAATAATGCTTAGATCTTTAGTCAAATGAACTTACTTCAAAGGATGTTTATCAATTTAAATAATATAAATAGTATCTTTCATAAATTTTAGATCACAAAAGAGTAAAGCAACAATTCTCATGGTTTGGATCCATGAATGTCCTTAAGGCATATCATAAGATAGTCATCATGACATTACATGGAATAAGGTATCTAATGTTATATATCCTAACCTAATGGTCAAAGTAATGATACTTGTACATTCATGCCCTACATTATCAAACATCTTAGTAAATATCTTATTTTTGTAAAATAGATGTGTCAATGTTGATTTTCTACAAAAAGATAGTCCTAAGGATGTTCAATCCTAATCAATTATCAAATAAATCATGTTTGTTTTCCAATCACTATATGTAAGGGTAAATTTTCCCCAATAATGGAAAGAATTGGAAGGTTAGGCTAGAATCAAATGTGATCATGTCCTCACTACTATGGATGAATTCTAAAATTGTGAAAATTTCAAATGGTTTCATAATGGACCTAACAATGAAATCTAAAAGGATCTACAAGATATTCCTATTAGTATTACATGTATACATTAAGTACTAAAGAGGCACTTAGCTTGAGTATTTTTAAGTTTATTGATGAGTTCATGATATATAGGTGCCTCAATGAATGACTCAAGAGTACAAGACAAGTTAAGGGTAGTGCTCAACAATGTTAGATGAGGGGTTAGATTAGTTTATGCTCCATCCAATCTAATTGGTATGTATGATAGTATGCATATCATGGCTATGATATGTAACTCAAGGCATAATAGAATTGGGAACATAAAGTAATTCATAAAAGACCAAAGGTTGGAAGGATGGGAATATATAAGAGAGGACACCAATGCTAGAAGTATTTTGAAAATAAGTAGTTTAAATTCATTAACAAGTAATGAAACAAACAATTTTGTGAAACAAGAATATGGAAGGAAAGAGTGCATTAGGGTTACATCATAAACTTGATACCCCTACACCACACAATATAATTGTTTAGGAGTATCAAAACATGATAGCTTATATCTTAATCTTTGGCCACAACCAAACACATAAACAACTACAACAAATGTAAAACAAACTATAGTAATTAAAATCTTAAATCATCAAACTATATAAAGCATATTGATATTTATATATTTAAAATTAAATATATCAAAAAAATAAAAGCAATATCATTGTAATTAAAATTAAATATATCAAGAAAAAATAAAAGCAATATCATTGAAAATCCCTTTATCATTGCACGACTTAAAAAGATTACAAACGTACATATTGTAAACATTCAATACATAAAATACAAGAGCTGTTGAAAGAATGAGGACCAAATTGCAATGATCCATTTACCAAAAACTATATCAGCAAACTTGTATATAGCCACAAAAAATTATATATTTTGATACCTAATAAGATACCTAATTTTATCAACAGATAACCTTATCGAGTCAAAAGCCCCAAAAATATTAATTATTATGCATCATCTCCTCATATCTATATATTTTTGAGACAAAACAGAACTGAGACCAAGCAGCTATTTGTCAAAAATCAGAGAAAGAAATACCCATGAGATACAAAACCTCAATAACAAGATCATTCCATAGAAGTTCAGAGAATTTTAAGGAATGATATACAAATGTTGTAGAGAAACAATATTCCTAGCATTGCAGATTTTGAAAACGCAGGGCAGGGCAAACAACAAATAACACAATAGGTGGTGTGAAAACACACCGTTAAATCAAAGAAGAGCAGGGGGATCTAAGCCCTCTCGCCACGGATGCGGCGAGCCAGCTGAATATCCTTGGGCATAATAGTAACCCTCTTAGCATGGATGGCACACAAATTGGTATCCTCAAATAGACCAACCAGGTATGCCTCTGCAGCCTCTTGTAATGCCGACACAGCAGAGCTCTGGAAGCGCAGATCGGTCTTGAAGTCCTGCGCAATCTCTCTAACGAGTCTCTGGAAAGGCAACTTCCTTATGAGCAGCTCTGTGCTCTTCTGGTACTTTCGAATCTCCCGGAGAGCAACAGTTCCGGGCCTGAAGCGATGAGGCTTCTTCACTCCCCCTGTAGCAGGGGCGCTCTTCCTCGCCGCCTTAGTTGCCAATTGCTTGCGAGGGGCCTTCCCTCCTGTTGATTTCCTTGCTGTCTGCTTTGTGCGAGCCATTTGATACAAATTTAGTACAGAAAACCCCTTTTTCGATGGATACAAGAAATCGGATATCGAATGTTTTGCTACAGTCTGGTTTCCTGTTTATATAGGGAAATACACAGTTCGATTATTTCAAATTTCATATGATCGCGAGGGAAGAGGGAATGAATCTCCACCTTCCGATCTCGGATCCTATCGACGGCTCACAGTCGCTTATACTTGATCCGGAACGTGAAGCCTAGGATCGATATATTTTTTAAGTCTCGCCACGTTTTTAGCTCGAACTTTCATCCAAAAGGGCCCACCCATATTGCCATTTCTAGGTAAAAATAGAACATTGTGAAATAATAATATTAAGTCTATAAAAATAGGAATAATTATATAATATTATTTTTTATTATTTTAAAGATAAATTAAGTGTTTGGTTTTAATTTTAGAATTGTATTATAATTTTTGAGAGACATGATATTTCAATTGTATATATTAGTGATTGAGATTGCTTTTAGATTATGATTGTGTAGTATTTTTTTATATTGATGTTTTAGATTACATTTCATGAATTTTTTTTTTCATTTTAATGATGGGTCGTAGTTTGTGATCTAAAATATCGTTATTTTTTTTGTTAACAATTTTGTAACATAATTATAATTTAAAGCTTTATTGTGTCCTTAAAACCATTCTTAGTGTTTTAATTAGACAAACTTGCTTATTCATTGAATACAATAAAGCTTTTAGATAAAACTAGAACAATTTTGTTCATAATCTATATTATTGTAAATAAGTAAGTACAATTGTATAATTTGTTGCATTATATTGTAATAATACCAATAAATTTATATATAATCTACTCTGAAAGCTTTGCTATATCAAGCAAGTGGGCTTGTCTACTTCCTAGCATTACAATAGAATTATTCCCTAAGGCTAGGTTGTTAAGCTTGTTACACTTACCAATGCATGCTCCACAAAAAACACTGTATTAATCAAATCTAGGAAAAAATTGGCTACTATAGTTTATAGTAACTTGGAAGATTCTCTATACAAATAATTATTTATAAAATAGAAAGTTAGAAATAAGAATTGTATTATGCTCGTGGACTATCATGTGGGTTGTCAATAGAAAATTTGTAAGCAATTACAATAATCTTATTATACTAAAATTTAATAAATTTCAATTCGTGCATTGTAAAAAGAAACTAGTCTAATCTTATTGAATGAAGTTGTTATAAATAATTGTGAATCATAACTACAATCATGCTTTGACTTAAGGTTCACCATAATTCAATTTACTAGCTTTTTTATCTACAAGAGGTTCATCAATATTCAAGGGTTCCTAACTAGACTCAAAACCACTATCAAAAACGAGATATGAAGTAAACCAAAGGCTTAAACACATTAATCAATTAATCATCTTCAACATTTTGAAAATAATGAGTTACATACATGTAAGATTTCCCCTATAATCACTCACTAACTACCCCAAAACTAACATCACTAATTATGAATAACTATTTAATTACTATCTACATGTTATTTCATACGCTCACTAATTAACAAATAATGAATATGGAGTACTAACAACAAACAACCACATGTGTTCGAACTAAATCCTAGCATTTCCTTTGTGTTGCTAACATGGGATGAGTAACTCTATTTTGAATTTTTATTGATAGTTGCCCTGATTAGCCTTTGCCTTTGTCTTTTGTTGTTGAGGTTCGCATGTTTCATATTCGCGTCCCCCCCCCCCCACCCCCACTCTTAATAAAAAATCTCCTTAGATGTCAATTTCCACTTATAATGGATCCTTACAATAATATTCAAAAAATATCCTTGTAACTTTAATAACTTAAGTACACTTGTATATCTCTATAAGATATTATTTTATGTACTTTTACAAAAGTTATCTATGCAATATAATTGACACATATATATTATCCCTTCGTGTTTTATGTGTCCTCCATAATCACCTCCGCTTTAATTTTAAATTTCAAGTTAAAATATATATTTTAATTATAATCAACTTATAAATCACAACTGAAGTTTGAGAATTAAAATAATTTGAATTCTCGTTGTTGTAGTGATCTCCAACAATGACATTGTCCACAAATAAAATCAATGTATAGAGCACAGTAAATAGCTTCACAAATTCACAAGTAGTTTTTAAGGATTTCAATACTATCTTGTTAATGATCACAATCAATTCTCAATTAAATTTGTTGTACATAAGGCTTGCACACAAGTCAACAAGAAATTTATCCACTAATCAAGCAACCATCTCATTCATATTGATATTTCATTTATGTGTCAACCTAGGGATGTATTTGTTGGCATGGTGTTAGTATTGTATGTACAACATTAAATTCCTAAGAGATTGAAGATCTAATATTATGTACAAGGTGTAGACATTAAAATAATGTTTCATTCACCATCATCATTTCATCATAGTCCATCGATACATATTCATTTCACTACACATTTATCCCCTAGTGCCCAGTTATTTAATTAAACAAGTCATAATTATTTAATTAAATTAAACTAATATTATTCAATATTTAATAATTATTGGGTTGGGGCCCTAGCTCGGTTGGCTAAAACTTTCTTGTTGCAGGAGATTGGTCACGAGGTCTAGTCTCCCCCACCCCCGTGGTATCGGAGGGCGTGTTGCGCCAACGCCGCCAGTCACATTAAAAAGTTTACCAGGTGCACTGCAGTTTATAGGGGGTCGTGCTACCCGATTCCTGTAGTCTAATAAAATATATATATATATATATATATATATATATATATTTAATAATTATTATTCATTTATTTATCCAAATTTTTATATATTTTATCTACATGATCCATTAATAAATTAATAATATTAATTTTTTCCTAATATGCACATATAATTTATTTATTTAATTATTGAAACATTGAAATCCACTTCACTTAGTCAACTATCTAGCCTATCCAATTCACTCATACATGCTCCTAGTTCAACTTACCAATCTAACCCACATCACTCACCCATGCACCTAGTTAACTATTTCATGCGGATAGTCAACTCCCCCTAACTCCTCCATGCACTTGATTCATTTCTTCATGTAGGCAATCAAATTATCAATCAACTTTGTTGTCTCCTCAAACATCTTGAGTTGAGCAATAATTTTTTTGATTGAAATAAAAATATTGTGTAACTCTTTCATGCTTGCCACCTCTCCTCATCAACTCCCCTAATCTTGAATTAGACTTGAGATCCAAGATTGAATCTCAACCATTCATGTGATTCTCCTAAATATCTATTAGTTTCTCATCTAAGGAATGTAGCTGTTATATTGGTGAGTTGAGCACCCACATTCTAAAATGACCAATACTTCACATTAAGATTAATATAAGGTTTGAATATGTATAATTTGAGCATTTAGATTGTTTGATTTTTATCCTTATTTATTTGTTTTACTTTACATGCATTCATTTTTGTGAACCTAACATGAAATATGCTTATTAGACATCTAACACTAGAGCTTGTCAGTTTCTAGGAGTACGATCTTGTAGGTGTGCATTTTTTGAGGTGATCCTAGGAGTTAATTTTTCTAGGATCCTCTTATTGCAAAACAAATGTCATGGTTTTTTTGAGGGACAGAGAGATGAATTTTAAAATATAATTTTCTATATTTTTGTTATAATAAGATCTAACAAAAAAATATTTTATAAAACCCCTAGAATAAAAATTTGTACAACCATTGTACCATTTTCTAGGTTGATCTTTGACATATACTCACTTTTTATGATTACAAGTTGGATGTATACACTTAATTTTTCAAGGGGATATACAAAGGCATGTATACATTGTAATAACTCAATAATTACACCCAAAGCTACTATTATTTTTTATATTATTTATCTCAATTTATTAAGTGTTTGTTCATTTGTGTACTAAAGTACTTCTATCCATATGATCCAATTTGGTACAATCATCTAATCATTAAGGTTAGGCATTTATCTATATGTGACAAGAGTTCGCCTATCCATCCAAGATACATATATATCCAAACAAGGTAGGCATCTATCCATAAAGGATAAGCACGTGCTCTATTGTCTATATGTTGCTTCCTTTAGTCTATGTCTTATTCCCTTACTTTGATTTTCTATTTCTTTCAACATATAAAATTGAAGCCAATTATCACCCTATGCTCAAGGTTGTCCTAGCTCGATGGTTTTCGACATGTTCTACATTACACTTTAAATGGTCATTTCCAAGGAATATTGAAAATAAATGTTATATGAAAACTCCACTAGTGGAAGAGAATCTTTCCATTTTTATTGTTGGTCCATGCAGTAATGTGAAGAAGATCTTCCACTATCTGATTTATTGTTTTTCCCCATTGATTTCAAGATGATAGGATATATTAGAGTTTTATTGCTTTCCCTGAGCCAATTATAGGTTTGTTTAAAACCTTGAGGTGAACCTAGCATCTCTATTTGATGTGATTTTCTTAGGAGCCCCATGTAACCCAAAATATTCCTTCACAAAACATTTATCCAATATAGGGGCATCATCAATTAAATTTCTTGGTATGAAGTGAGCCACCTTGGTGAGCTTGTCAACCACCACTATTATTGATTGAATGAGGGATATTATGGCCTTTGGTCAAAATTAACATCCTCAATTCACCATTTAGTCAAGAACATATATCTTATTATTCTATCGAAGCAATTTATCCTCATCAAAAGTGTATCCCTCCACCTTTGGATTAGTTGGATCAATTTCTAAAGAACTTTGATTTGACTTGTTTATATCATGGATCGCTTTTTTTTCCTCCAACACTTGCTCCTTGAAAGTAGTTTTGAAATTTTCTATGGTCATCAAGGCTCTCCTTCTACTAAAATCATCTTGCACCTTATTTTCCTTTCCCTTAATGTATTGTAATTCAAAGTCATACTCAGTAATTCTAATCATCTTCCTTTCCTAGAATTCAAGTGAGGTTATGTGAAGATATATTTTAGCCCTTTATGGTTTGTCTTTATTTCAAATGGATTTACTAATAAGAAGTGTCAATTTTCGCAGGGAATGAACAATGGCTACTAACTCCAAATCATGAGCTACATAGTTTACTTCATGGGTTTTCAACTTCCTATATTCATAAACTACCACACTGTTAGGTCTCAAAAATGCAGGTTTGAACCACGAGAGGTTGCCAAGCTCTCACAAGATTTTTGGCTAATGTACAAGGCCAATCGATGTGATTGAACCTTCTACTCTTTAGGCTTTGCTAAACCTAGGCGGGTGTACCCAATGCAGAGGATGGAAACTTAACTATATGATTCCTACTTGATCAATCAATCCACAATGGCAATTGGGAGTGGAAAGATATAATCCTAATTTGGTATAAATTGTATAAGCAATATCAAGGTAAAATCTACTATGTTTAGTTAACAAATGTAGTACTTTGGAAATTAATTCAATTGAACTAATTAAATAAAATGGGTGAGACCAGTGCCTTGTTGGGTAAAACGAAGGCAAATGAAAGTCTATAATGAATGGCTTCTATTTGGAAAAAATTAGAATTGTTTGGCATAAAACTATTAGTTTATAATTGGTATAAACATGCAAGAATGTAATTAACAAGTTATTCTTAGCGATCCAAATGATACTTCCAAATTAATGTGAATGACTTGAAGGATTTAATCTTTACTTGAAAGAACCAACCAATCATACCACATAAATACAACAAATTTGCATTGATAAACTGAGTATATACTTAATATATCAGCTTAAATAACAAAGAAATATCAACCTTGGAGACAACTTGATAATATTTTCAATTAACTTAACAAACAATTGATACCAAAAAGATGCCACAAAATCAAATTTATTTCATTGATTCCTCCAAAATTTCATACATGCATCATGGTCGTTTGAAATGTAAACATTCTGAAATTTTCTATTCTAACAACCTATTCTCTATTCTCTATTATTTTTACATGATTTTACTATACATATATACAATACACATTTTAGGGTTATGACCCTTCATTTAATCCAGTGCAACTTTTCAACATTCTTCGACGAAAATAAAATATTTAATTAATTTCCTTTGTGGCAAATCAAATATTTAACTTTATTCTCGAGTTTGCATCTTCATTAATTTATTAATATTCTTTTTTCACTGGAAACTTCACATTTGTTCAATTTTATATTTCGAAGTTGGCTGATGTGATTGACCAACTTTAAATGTCTCAATGGTTGCTTTACCGTGTTACCTCGCACCACTTCTCTCTCCCCTATGGTATCATAGTGTGTTTTGTTTCTCCTTTACTAGCTTACCGCTCTACCGCTCATCATCATTGACTCTCTTGCAGTACCACAGTGTCCTGCCCTTCCTTTATTTCCTTTATTGCTTTATCACATGCCACATTTATTCTCCCTATCATACCGCGGTAGTATCTGCCCTTATTTCCACTCTCAACTCTATCGCGGGTCTTGTTTTGACCCTTCATAGTATAGCGGTTTCCTTCTATCACTGTTATTTACTTCACCACTCTACCGCAGGCTAAGCTCTAACCTTCCACGGTATAGCAGTCTCCTTTTGTTAAGACTGATCATCATACCACTCTACTGCGGGCTGCTTGTAAACCCCCCGAGGTACAAGGGTAAGGGTATAATGTTAGCTCCTATTATCGTGATACCGCGAACTATTTTGCAAGGGGTTACAATAAGGCGGTATGAGGCGAGGGTTGTATAGAGTGGCCAATGTGGTAGCAGTATGGCAATAAAAGGTGAAAACAACTTCATGAATAGTGATAAGAGGGTATTTTGTTAACTGCTTTAATCGTAATACTGTGAGCCCTCTTATTAAAGGTCGCGGTAAGGAGGTATGAGGTAAGGGGTTACAAGGGTGGATATTTAGGTAGCGATATGGCGGTAAAAGGAAGTTTTGGGCTTATGGAGGAAAATAGAGTGGTTTTTATGAAAATGATGGGATAAATTTTGGATTTCATTTGATAAAATCTTTAGAATTTTTGTGAAAATTCTGGTTCTAACAATGGCTCTAGTTGGGGATGAGTGATTTTTCGATCACTGCAAGAATCCAGAATATCTCTGGGAGCAGACCAAGACTTCAAAGGATATGAATAAATGAAAGGAGGTGGAAAATGGAGGAGATGGCGATGATCCTATACTACTCTACATGGAAAGAAAAATTTATTTTCAATGAGGGAATTCTAGGATTGTCCATGTACTAGCAAGTCCTAGCCCCTTTTGAATTCTTAGACCACTATGCATGGAAAAAAATGTTTTAAGAGGTTTTGTTAAGAATTGTCCATGCACTAACAATCCTTAATCCTCTGGTACTCCTTAAGAGAAGAAGTGTTTTAGAAACTACCCATGTACTGGCAATTCCTACTCCTCTCCAGACATGTTTTGCAAATAATAAGATTCCTCCCCTCCTTTTCCAATGATCATAAAAGAACCCAACCATAAAGCTTCAAACTTTCCATGCTTTCCCTTCTCTTAACATTGATCATTCCATATTAATACTAGGTCATTTTCCTCAAATTTTTGATCTTTGGCCTTTTATCAAAAATATATTTCATTTGTGATTGCAGTTCCCCATTTTGTTTTTGGACCATTCTCCTTATTTCATCAATTTCTGCAAGCTGCTCCATTCTTTCCTCCATTGGTTCAAAAATATCTAAATCCTCTTGTAGAATAAAATTATAAACTGGTAAAAAATTATGTAGTGGCATCCTGGCTTGTGTTCCATATACCAATTCAAATAGAGACTTTTCGATTGCCTTTTTCACTGTAATCCTATCTGCCCACACAAGCATTCTCAAATTTGAGTCCCATGCCTTTTTATTTGTATCTAACATCCTCTTTATGATCTTTAAAAGACTTTTATTACTAGATTCTGCCTGACCATTTGCTTGTGGGTGGTAACAGGCAACATAGGAAATAGTAATGCCATATGTATTGAAAAATTCTTTGAATTCATTAGATCTAAAACACATACCATTATCTATGATCACTGTTACCGGTGTGCCAAATCTAGTTATGATGTTTTCCATCAGAAAACTTATCACCACCTTGCTTGTTGCTTGTTTAGTTGGGATTGCCTCCACCCACTTAGTAAAATAATTTGTAGCTACTAGTATCCATTTATGTCCCCCACTTGACTTTTCTTGTATTTCCCCAATAAAGTCAATTCCCCATTGGTGAAAAGGGGCTTCTACCTATAAAGGTCTAAGCGGTAGGGCTCCTTGATATTTCAATTTCCCTGAGAACTTCTGACAAGCCTCACATTTCCTTACATGTGCAAAAGAGTCATTAAAAACTTTAGCCCAGTAATAGCCAGCCCTAAGAATATTATGTGCAGTGGTTTTAGAAGAATAATGACCTCCACACACCCCTTCATGCATCTCCCTCAAGACATGTCCTTCTTGTGATTCATCTAGACACAACAATAGCATTCCATCCCTATTTTTCCAAAATAGGTCCCCTTCTATAAATACATACTTAGATGCTTGCAGCTTCAAAGCTCTCTTTTGATTATCATTCAACCCCCCAGGGAATTTCATGTGCCTGAGATAATACATTATGTTTGTGTACCAAGGAGTATGTTTAATACTTGCAACTGCATTCTCCTCACCCTCTATATTGCAAATTTGGTTTGCTTCAATATTTGTTTATGTCATTAGCCTGGCCAAACCCTGTCCCTTTACCAACTTGGTAATCTGAATTTCCATATCAAATTCTTGGATTTTATTAATCCATCTACACCTTTTCCCTGTCACCTCTATCTTTATCGGGATATCTTTCACAACTGCATGTGGGACATAAGCAATTACTTTTGCTCCAACAAGATATGGTCTGAAAACCTTTGTTTCTTTGACCAATGCAAAGGCTTGTTTTTCAATGATATCATATTTCAACTCTAACCCTTGTAGAGATTTGTTGAAAAAAGATATAGGTTTCTCATGACCTTCATCATTCTTTTGTAACATAACAATTGCTATGGTGTGAAATGAGGCAAAAGAGAATATTTGAAAAGGTTTGGAAAAATCAGGGGACTTTAGGATGGGGGCTTCTTTGATGGCTCTTTTGATAGATATAAGGGCTTCCATGGATTTTGCAGTCCAATCTATCTTTTCTCCTTTTTCATCATTTTGTATATAGGTTTTATAATCTCAGAAAAATTTGATACAAATCTCCTAACAAAATTAATTTGACCAAAAAATGATTGGATGGCTTAAACCATTTTGGGTATGGGGATTTTTTCTATGGATTATACTCTCTTAGGGTCTATTCTAATCCCATCTTTTGATACAATATGTCCCAAAAGCTTACCCTCTGTAACAACAAAGTGACATTTTTTAGGATTAAGACTAATACCATATTCCAAAGATTTGAGGAATATCTTCTCCAAGTTCCCTACATGATCTTCTGCTCTCTTGGAATAAGCAGTAAGATCATCTTGGTACATTACCATTATAACATTAATCAAATATGCAAATACCACAACCATGGCCCTTGCATTCGTGAGATCGAATGGCATTCTAACATAAACATATGTACCCCATGGTGTAGTAAATATTGTCTTGTATTGCTCAGACTCTTTGAATTTAACCTGGTTATATCAAGAAAACCCATCCATCATTGATAGTAACTCACATCTTGTTACTTTGTGCAATATTGCCTCCATATTTGGGAGAGGATAATTATCTTTAAGGGAGGCAACATTTAGATTTATGAAATCTACACATAGTCTAATATCCCCATTTTTCTTTCTTACTGGAACCAGGTTTGAGACCCATGTTTAATGTCTAATGGGTTTAATAATACCTCCATCCCTTAGTTTTTCCAATTCCTCTTGCATCTTAGGTTCCAAAGTTGGGTTAATAGGCCTCTGCTTCTATTTGAATGGATTTGTGTCTAGTTTAAGTGGAATCTCATGTTGGAAAAGATCTTATTTGTATGCTTTGAGATCCTCGTAAGACCAAGCAAACACATGTTTGTAATTTCTCAACAATGCAATCAACATTTTCCTGATGGTTGGACTTATCTTCTTCCCAATGTAGATCCTTTTTGGTGCTAACTCAGTTCCTAGATTTATTTCTTCAATGTCTTCCCTCTTGACCGGTGTCTGCTTCATGAGAGAGCGATCATTTCTATCATACACTCTTTCTAGTGCCACAAGTCCTTTAGGAAGCTTGTTGGTTTTAAGCTGCAGGACTTCCTTCCCAAACATAGTAAGTTTCACATCCACTTCTTCCACAAAAGCATTGAATTCAATCTCCTGAGCCTTGTACTGATCTATGCAATGAAGAAAATTTAGAAGGTCAATATCATCATTGAAAACTTGTTGATTGTATATGTTGTCAGGGATAGCAGGTCTTGTTTTAAATTCAACTTGGGATACTCCGGCTAGGGTGATATCGTCTCTTCTCAAGGCTATATTTGCTAAAACTCTGCCATTATATTTTTTGATTTGTCTATCCAATCGATAGAGAAGGCATAAAATAACTCAATTGTATCCCACACAACATTTATGTATTGTTTCAATCTCTTGTTCTTTGCAACATATCTTGATCTGATTTATGAGACAACCAGTTCAGAGTCTCCCAGGATAGTTAACAATTTGATCTTGTGTTTGACAACCATATTTAAACCAATCAACAAGGCCTCATATTCTGCCACATTATTTTTACACTCCAAAGTTAGCAAAAAAGAATGCTTGAATGTAATACCTTCAGGTGATATAAATACTACTCTAGCTCCATTGCCTTCTTGGCTACATGCTCCATCAAAATACATTTTCCACACACCCTACTAATCTTTAGAAACATGTGTATCAATTGGGTCACTATTTACCAATTCAGGTTGGGAAGGTTAAACTCTAAAACTCCCTAAATCAACATCACAAAAACAATTGATCTGTTCTTGAGGAACACAATCCACAATCTGACTCATCCTCGGTTCTCTATATAATTTGAACTGTTCACCATTGATTGGTACTGCGGCATATGATAATTCAAACTGTACATTCCCTCCAACTATTGTAGTCCATTATCTTGACAAAAGCATTCCAAACTGAGGAGGTGTGTCAATCACAGTTATGTCAATATTAAGGTTGCTTGTGGATACGCAACCAATTTTACCTCTACATCTTTAATAATTCCTATCACAGGGATAGACCTTCCATCCACAACATAGCACTTACCACCATTGGTATCCACCCACATGCCAAGTTGTTTCATAACTCCAACCAACATGATGTTGATTGCAACACCAAAATCTATCATACAATTTCTTACCAATTTATTATTTACTAATAATATGGTAAAAAATGGATCAACTTGTGGGGGATTTATTAGTGCATCATTTAAACAAACCTTAGGGACTTTTACTTCTTCTAGCTTGTGATTGATCCTAGTGGTTCCTTTGTTCTCAAGGTTTGTGCTTTTATCACTTCCATTAGATATTAATTGAATAGCACTTTCCCTACACTCTTTAATATTCATCATTTCAAATAATGAAACAAATATCTTTACCTGGGACAAAGCTTGGGTGAAATCAAAAGAGGCACCTTTTGTTCTGATCATCTTCTTTTGCTCTATTGACTCTCCTTTGTTCTCCTCTTTTTTTGTTTGATCCGACTTTTGTTTGTCCTTAGGCAATTCTTTGTTTTCCTCCTTATGAACATACTTTTGTTCCTTTTTATCAAGCTTCTTATTACCTATCCTTTTTGAAGCTTCTTGGGGAATTTTCTTATCCTTTAAAAATATTCCTCTTGTAACACCTTCATCCTTATTTATTGTTTTATTTCTCAACCAATATCTACTTTTGGCCTGCTCCACTGTTGCGATGGTTAATGTTTTAACTTCTTCTTTTGTCTGTCTCCTTATATTGCATTTATTTGTCTGATATGATGTACTAGGAGGAAATTGTTCATCCCCACTTTCTTCCTAGTCAAAGAAGACTTGTCGTTCAACCATATGTACATTATACCTTTGGTTATCAACATCATATTCATAACCTCCTTCTTTTGAAGATGAGTATCCCTGCTCAATGGGGTGAAGAGTGTGGGAGGTTAAATAGATCTCATGATCTTCCTCATTGTTATCTTTTGGTATTTCTTCTTCTAGTATGGCCTTAGCCAAAATACAATGATTAGGAGAGTGTGGTGCGTAACAAACTGGGCACCAAAGACTGCTATTTACTATATATGCCCCTCTTTTCTTCAAAGGATCAAGCATCTCCTTATTCTTAGGCCTATCCATCACAGGATTTCCATCCTTCTAGTTTGTATTATATGACATATCATGCAACCTTGGCCTTTAATTTCTATATGTATTTTCTTGCCTATTTGGAGGATTATATTGGGCAATCCTAGGATTATCCCTCTTACCAATCATTCCTGCAACCTTTCTATTATTTTCAATAGTCAGTGATATCTTCTATGCTTCAGCTAAATCCCTGGGACATCTATTTCTAAGCTCCTGTCCTATCTTCAGACCAAAATATTTTAGATAAACACCTAATGCAGCATGATCAGTCAATTTGGATCCAGGAGGTACCTTATTATGCAATTTAGAGAACCTTTGGTTAAAGTCATAAGCTGATTCATTCTGATGCTTCTGGACACTCACCAATTCATGAAAGGAAATTTCTTTTACACATTAATTCCCATACTGCTCAAGGAACTATCCAAATCTTGAATAAAAGCATTAAAACTCATTAAGTGTTCTTCAGTCGTGACTGCACTACTCCCTGTGAATTTTGGGACAAGGCTTCTCCAACTATTGTCCATAGGGTAAGGATATATTTGGAAACCTGCAAAGTCAAATTATCTAATCATAGTTATGTAATGTTGGGGAGGTGGGTTTTAAGGGTGCTAATATTGGTATAATGGATTGTTGTATTGTGTGTGAGGTGGTGGCACATATTACTGACCTTGTGGGGGCATGTGTTTTTGTCCATGTGGGGGAATATATTGCTAATGAGGGGGTGGTTGGGCATTCAGGTGTTGTGATGGATTTTTAGGTGGGGCATTCAAGGAATTATACTGATTCCCTAACTGTTTTTGTGGTTTTTTTGGTGGATTGGGGGGCCCTACATTATTGCCCCCTTGTTTATGAGGAGGTATGTATTTAGGGAGGTTATCAATCTGAGTCTTATATTGGGACTTTTGCAGCTTCATATTTTCTAGCTCTTTTATTAATTGGACCCACCCTTCATATTATGCTTTATTTATTTCCATCTCTTGTCTTGAATATTCCAACTGTGCATCTACTTCTCCTTGAGTTGAAAACCCATACTTTTCCAGGTCTATATCGTCACCATGCTCATCCTGATTCCCTTCTATTCCATGATCATGTTCGTACTATCTCCTAATTTTTCAGCCTCGCACTTAGCCCTGAACTCTTCTTCTTTCTCAGCCTCAAATCTAGCCATGAATTCATCTTCTTTATTAGGGCCCATTTGGTAGAAAGGATTCCTCTTTTCCTCAGGAGTGTGAGGTTCTCCTATTGAGCTATTTTCATTCGTCAATGTATCATAATGATTATATGTCTCCAAAAGTGCTTTTGATGTTTTGTCTTTATTTGTTAGGTACATGTCATCAAACAGTCTCTTGCCCTTGTCATTCTTATGTATCCATTTAATTTTGTCATTATTGGGACCTTCTTTATATAGGGATCTTCTGCCATGCATGTTGTGAGCAATTGTGATAGTCTGAATTCTAGGATGGTTTCTTTCGAAGGGAAAAATTCACAGGATCTACAGACCCAATATTGTGGAATACATTCCCTTAACACTAATACAACAAAGGAGAAGAGCATAAACAAATTTCAATAGCATTTAAAATAATTGAGATAAAATACATGCAGCTAAAAGAGATTGCACCAATTGAGCATTCACAGATGACACAAGTATTTAACGTGGGAAAACCTTTCCAGGTAAAAAACTGACCACACCAAGCAAAGAATATTTTGTATTATAGTAATAACAATATTACATACAAATCATAGTCTTGCTTTTGTTCAGTTCACAACAACACTTCCAAAATTATCTCACTGTTACAATATTTATTCAACGTACAGTTCAAAACTCAAAAACTCTTTTTTTTCATGCAATATTACACTCGACTTACTTAAGTCATACGTTGCATTCAATTTTTTCAATCAATCGCCGATCACAAGGTACATGAATCTCTGATCCATTCGCACCAATGATCTGCCCATACCGATCTTCCTGCATCGATCCACCCAGGCAATAACTTCTTTACCCAAATTGGGTCATGTCCGCCACATTGAGTCGACCTGCAATAACTGCTGCTACAACTTTGGCCTCTTGCCAATTATCACTTTGACACTGAGTCACGTGTCTGCATCTCATTCACCTATGGATTCTTCCACTGAGTCCAACTCGGTCAACCCTATCAATGAGCTCATCTGATCTCTCAAAGTCCTTACCACGCTACCGTAGGCCTGTCGAGTTCAACCCGCAGTATGGCGGTGAACTCGACCGAGCTCACCTCGACTTCATCGAGTTCTGCCCTTTCTTCCTACCGCGTTACCGTAGTTGACATCAAGACTCACCGCGGTATGGCAGTAACCATCCTGGCTGATCTCTAGCAGTTTTATCTTGACCATCGCGGTCAATCATTTGATTGTCCCTAGTATGGGGGTAATCGCCAGTCAGGCTATTGGCGGTCTTACTGCGGTCACCGCGGTTAGTCACTTGACTGTCTATGGTACAATAGTAACCACCAGCCAGGCCATTGGCAGTCTTACTGTGGCCACTGAGATTAGTCACTTGACTATCTGCGGTACAACGGTAACCGCCAGCCAGGCCGCTGGCGATCTTATCGCGACCACCACGGTCAATCACTTGACTGTCTGTGGTACAACGGTAACCGCCAGATCCAACCACAGGTGGTCTCACCACGCTACTGTGGTGAGTGGACCCACTGCCTGCGGTATGACGGTAACTGCTAGGAAAGACGTCGCGATACCGCCAAAGCTAGACTTAGTCGCCGCAGTAAAACAGTAAAGGCAGAAATGGAACATTTTTCACCAAGTCTTTTTCTGACAGAGGTTCAAGCTGGAAATTGAGGCATCATTTCTCAACAAGCTCCCACTTGATGAAGATTCTTAGCTTCCTCATAGACTCTAAAAAATTACGGTCGGTCATGAGCCCTAAGGCCCATCGATTCTGCACACCATCTAAACTTGTCTGTACACATAGGCTTTGTTAAAGTGTCTGCGACATTCTTTAAGGTATCCACCTTTTCCAGACTGACCTTGCCATCTTCAACCATATCCCTCATGAAGTGATATTGCGCATCAATGTGTTTGGTCCTGGCATGAAAGGTCAGATTTTTGCCAAACAAATGGCACTCTGACTGTTACAACAGATTGAAATCTGCCCAACATTAAATCTAATGTCTGAACATAAATGCCTCAGCCAAGCAACTTCCTTACAGGCATGAGTTGCAGCCATGTACTCTGCCTTTGTCATGGATAAAACAACTACAACCTATCACTTGCTCATCCAACTAATTGTTCCACCATTAAACATGAAAGTGTATCCATTGGTGGATCACCTGCTGTCAGTGTCCCCTGCCCAATCTGAATCAACATACCCATGAATGCTGAGAGTCCTCTGTGATGCAACCAAATTTCCATGGTAACACAATGCATAATCTGAAGTCCCCTTCAAATACCTAAATACTCTATTCACAACATTTCAATGTGATCTTCCCAGATTTGCCATAAATCGGCTTAAAAATCCCACCGCTTGGGAAATGTCTGGTTTTGTATAGACCATAGCATACATCAAATTGCCAACAACACTGGCATAAGGCACACTGGTCATGTCCTCCATCTCAGTAGCAAATTTAGGACAGTCTTCAACAGATAGCTTCATTCCCTGCATGATTGGAATAACTAGATGCTTGCATTCATGCATGCTAAACCTTTCCAAAACTGTTTTTACATACTTACTCTGGCTGACCCAAAAATTTATGCTTGTTCTATCCCTGGTTATCTCCATTCCAAAAATGTACCTAATTGCACCAAGATCTTTCATTTCGAACTTTGCAAACAACTAAGATTTAAGATCAAAAATCATAGTCTTACTATTTCCAATGAATAACATATCATCCACATACAAGGTAATAACAAGCACACGATCATTCTCAAATTTATAATAAATGTAATGATCAGATTTTGATCTCACAAATCCAATTGACAACACAAACGTGTCAAATTTATGGTACCACATTCTAAGAAATTGTTTTAAACCATAGAGAGATTTATTTAACTTGCAAACTAGATTTTGTTTACCTCTTTCAACAAAATGCTCAGGCTGGGACATATATATTTTTTCTTCCAGCTCACCATGGAGAAACGTTGTCTTCACATCCATCTATTCAATTTCAAAATCATACACAACTGCCAATGATAACAAAAATCTGATGGATGTCAGTTTTGCTACTGGGGAAAAAATCTCTCTATAATCAATTCCCTCAATTTGAGAAAAACCCTTTGCAACCAACCGTGCCTTATACTTCTCAACACTGCCATCAAGACTTGTCTTCTTTTTGAATATCCACTTACAGCCAACAGGCTTTCGCCCTTTAGGCAGTGGTGCCAAATTTCAGGTTTCATTCTTTTTCAAAAAATCCATTTCTTCATTCATGGCATCCAGCCAAGAATTTGAATCAACCATGTTGATTTCTTCTTTAACAGTCCTAGGATCATCAGTGCAGGTAATTAAAGCATAGGCACAATTTGAATCTAACATAGAGAAACCATACCTATCAGGTTGCCTTTTTTCTCGTGTAGATCTTCTTACAGGCTGAGGTTGTTCTTCATCATCAAAACTTCCAGAGTTGTTTGAGCTCTGTACAGTCTCAGGTACACCATACAGCTCTTCCCTTTCTGGAGTTTGGGGAATCTCAACTGCATCCTTCTTCTTGTCACTCTGATCTGTCCCAAGCTGTCGATCACTTACTGAAGGTTTTAGCTCATGAAATATCACGCTTTTGCTGTACAAAACCTTCTCAGTAACAGGGTTCCAAAGCTTGTATTCTTTCACACCAACTCCATATCTGATGAGAATACATTTGACAACCTGGTTATCCAATTTAGATCTTTTTTCATTTGGCACATAAACGTATGCCTCATAGCCAAACACATAGACATGCCTCAGAGAGGGCTTCTTACCAAACCATGCTTCCAAAGGCGTCTTGTCAACAAGAGTTGAACAAGGAGATCTATTTATTAGATAACATGTTGTAGCCACAACTTCAACCCAAAACTTTTGCTCCAGACCAACACCGCTCAACATACTCCTTGCCTTTTCCATTAGCGTCTTGTTTAACCTTTCAACAACTCCATTTTGCTGTGGAGTGTAAGGCGTTGTCTTATTCCTTTTAATTCCATAATCAGTGCAATACCTTTCAAAATCTACAGAAAAAATTCACCACCATTGTTTGTCCTCAAACATTTGATTTTCCTTCCAGTTTGATTCTCTACCAAAGATTTATATTCTTTAAACCGACTGAACACTTTTGATTTACTTTTAATAAAGTATACAAATGCCCTTCTTGAACACATCAATAAAAGAAACATAATATCTAGACTTCGATAATGAAGGAACATTAACTGGACCAAACACATCAGAATGAACATAATCTAGTATACCAGAAGATTTGTGAGGACTAGAATAAAATGAAACACGGTGTTGTTTTTCATAGATACAATGTTCACAAAAATTGAACTCAAGGTTACAATCATCAAGCCCTTCTACAAGATTTTTATTCTTCAAAGTTTTAAAACTTTTCTCACCAATGTGACCAAGTTTATGATGCCATAGCATAGTCTTTTCAGCTAATATTTTTACCTCCATAACATTTGCAGCCAGAGAAGTGTCTTCATCTTTCTCTACAGGTGTAGCATTGCTTGACTTTACAGAGGAACTATTGCAAAGAACAAGACGTGCATCCAAATTGTACAGAGTGCCAGTACGAACACCCTTGGCTAGCACCAGTTCACCTCTATCCATTTTACATCCCCTACTTGAGAAGGAAACTTCTACACCAACATCATTTAACTTACTAACAAAAAGAAGATTTTGAGCCCGACCTGGTATGTGAAGTACACCACCAATACCTTTGACTCTCCCATCAGGGAACTGAATTCTGACTCTTCCTCTACAAACTATCTCCAACGTTGAATCACTTTCCAAGTATACCTTTCCACCATCATACTTCTCGTATTTAGAGAACCATTCTTTATTGGACGTCATGTGAAAAGACGCACCTGAGTCAACCAGCTGGACATCATCTGATGCCTGAGTTGTCAAGGCCGCTACAATGAAGGCATCTGCATCACTTTGAGAAGATTCATTGTCACAAACATTCTTCTTCTTCTTCTTATCCTTGCATTCCTTCCGAATACGTCTAAGTTGCCCATAGTTCCAGCATCTCACCTTGAATTTTTTACCAGGAGACTTTGATCTCCCTGCAGATTTGGATTTCGACTTCTTGTCCTTCTTCTTGCCTTTCTCCTTTGGTCTACCTTGAACAACAAGAGCCTCTTTGGCCATCTCTAAAGACTTCCTCTGCATCTCTTTAGATAAAAATGAGGCAACAACGTCTTCCATCTTGAAAGCAGTGGTAGTGCTTCCAATGGCCATCACAAGATGATCCCAACTGTTAGGTAACAAACACAACAGGAGCATGCAATGATCCTCCTCCTTTATCTTTACACCTACAGATGCCAGCTGAGTAACACTCATGTGAAATGAGTTCAGATGGTCTGCCATAAATGCACCTTCGTCCATCTTCAAGGAGTACAACTTCTTCCTCAGGAATAACTTATTTATCAGAGACTTTCCGTGATAAATATCACCAAGCTTCTTCCACAAAGAAGTTGCAGACTGCTCCTCATGAACATTCAAGAGTACAAAATTAGCTAGACTCAGTCTTATCAAACCTCTTTCTTTTCTATCAGCAAGATCCCAAGCTTCTTACGTCGTACTTTGTGGCTTAGTTCCAGACACTGCAATCCAGAGGTCTCTATCCACAAGCAAGTCTTCTATCTTGAGTTTCCATAACTCAAAGTTACTGCCATTAAACTTCTCAATCTCTACTCTACCATATATACTCGTCATATCAAACAGAAACAAGTTTTAACAATGCAAGACTCCCACTGAAACAGTATTAACACAAAAAAATTATCTTTCCACCAAGGATAACACAACTGGCCAGACTCTGATACCACTTGAAGGGAAAAATTGATAGGATCTAGAAACCCAATAGTGCAGATTACATTCCCTTAACACTAATACAACAGAGGAGAAGAGCATAAACATGTTTCAATAGTGTCTAAAATACTTGAGATAAAATACATGCAACTAAAAGAGATTGTACCAATTGAACATTCACAGATGACACAGGTATTTAACGTGGGAAAACCTTTCCAGGTAAAAAACCCACCACACCAAGCAAAGAATATTTTGTATTACAGTAATAACAATATTACATACAAATCACAGTCTTGCTTCTATTCAGCTCACAACAACACTTCCAAAATTATCTCACTGTTACAATGTTTATTCAACATATAGTTCGAAACTCAAAAACTCTTTTTTTTCATGCAATATTACACTCGACTTACTTAAGTCATACGTTGCATTCAATTTTTTCAATCAATCGTCGATCACAAGGTACATGAATCTTTGATCCAATCGCACCAATGATCTACCCATACCAATCTTCCTGCATCGAGCCACCCAAGCAATAACTTTTTTTCCCAAATCGAGTCTTGTCCGCCACCCGGAGTTGACCTTGAATAATTGTTGTTACGACTTTGGCCTCTAGCCAATTATCGTTCTAACACTAAGCCATGTGTTTGCATCTCATTCACATATCACTTCTGCCACTGAGTCCAACTCAATCAACCCTGTCAACGAGCTCATCTGAGCTCTCAAAGTCCTTATCGCGCTACCGCAGGCCTATCGAGTTCAACCCGTAGTATGGCGGTGAGCTCGAATGAGCTCACTCTGACTTCACCGAGTTCTGCCCTTTCTTCCTACTGCATTACAGCAGCCGACATCAAGACTCACAGCGGTATGGCGGTAGCCGTCCTGGCTAACCGCTGGTGGTCTTACCGCGGCCACCATGGTCAGTCATTTGACTATCCGCGATATGGCGATAACTGCCAGCCAGGTCGTTGGTGGTCTTACCGTGGTCACCGCAGTCAGTCACTTGACTATTCATGGTACAATGATAATCGCCAGCCAGGCCACTAGCAATCTTACCATGGCCACCGCGGTCATTCACTTGACTATCCGCAGTACAACGGTAACTGCCATCCAGGCTATTGGCGGTCTTACCATGGCCACCGCGGTCAATCACTTGATTGTCCGCGGTACAACGATAACCATCAGACCCAACCACAAGTGGTCTCACCACGCTACCGCGGTGAGTGGACCCACTGCCTACAATATGGCGGTAACTCCCAAGAAAGACACCGCCCGCCAAAGCTAGACTTAGCCGCCGTGGTAAAGCGGTAAAGGTAGAAATGGAACATTTTTCGCCAAGTCTTTTTCTGACAAAGGCTCAAGCTGGAAATTGAGACATCGTTTCTCAACACCTTTTTAATGTATATTTTATTTTATCAATCTCGATGCACTTGTTCATTCAAAGTCACGACTCACTTTTTAGAGAAGTGAGAAAAATTTGTAGTCTCTATTTCCCAACGGAGTCTTTTGCAAGGTATTGACTCTATATTGGAAGGCTTGGGTTTAGAGTTGGCTCCCCAATAGATTCGCCAAACTATTAGGTGCGTGACTCAAATGGGGAGTACAAATGAAACAATTATGAACCTTTGGTTGAAGATCAATTTTGAAACTTTGTTGACTCTATAAATGGATAGGCTGAAACTTTTTTACTGAGTTTGTCCCTAACAGAGTCGCCAAATTGTTAGTTCTCAAAAACACAGGTTTGAACTACGAGAGGTTTCCAATCTCTCACAACGATTTTGGCTAACGTACAAGGCCAATCAATGTGATTGAACCTTCTACTCTTTAGGCTCTACTAAACCTAGGCGGGTGCACCCAATGCAAATGATGCAAACTTAATTGTATGATTCCTACTTAATCAATCAATCCACAATGGCAATTGGGAGTGGAAAGATATAATCCTAATTTGGTATAAATTGTATAAGCAATATCAAGGTAAAATCTAATATGTTCAGTTAACAGATGTAGTACTTTGAAAATTAATTTAGTTAAACTAATTAAATAAAATGGGTGAGACCAGTGCCTTGTTGGGTAAAACGGAGTCAAGTGAAAGTCTATGATGAATGGATTCTATTTGGCAAAAATTCTAATTGTTTGGCATAAAACTATTAGTTTATAATTGGTATAAACATGCAAGAATGTAATTAATAATTTCTTCTTAGTGATCCAAATGATACTTCCAAATTACTGTGAATGACTTGAAGGATTTAATCTTTACTTGAAAGAACCAACCAATCATACCACACAAATACAACAAATGTGCATTGATAAACTGAGTATATACTTGATATATCAGCTTAAATAACAAATAAATATCAACCTTGGAGACAACTTGATAATATTTTCAATTAACTTAACAAACAATTGATACTAGAAAGGTGCCACAAAATCAAAGTTATTTCATTGATTCCTCCAAAATTTCATACATGCATTATGGTCCTTTGAAATGTAAACATTCTGAAAATTTTCTATTCTAACAGCCTATTCTCTATTCTATATCATTTTTACATGATTTTACTCTACATATATACAATACACATTTTAGGGTTACGACCCTTCATTTGTTCCAGTGCAAATTTTCAACATTCTTCGACAAAAATAAAATATTTAATTAATTGCCTTTTTGGAAAATCAAATATTTAACTTTATTCTCAAGTTTGCATCTTCATTAATTTATTAATATTTTGTTTTCGCTGGAAACTTCACATTCGTTCAATTTTATATTTTGAAGTTGACCGATGTGACTGAACAACTTTAAATGTCTCAACGGTTGCTTTACCGCATTACCTCATGCCACTTCTCTCTCCCCTATGGTACCACAATGTGTTTTGTTTCTCCTTTATCAGCTTACCGCTCTACCACTCATCATTATTGACTCTCTTGTAGTACCGTGGTGTCCTGCCCTTCCTTTATTTCCTTTAATTATTTACCGTGGGCTACATTTCTTCTCCCTACAGTACCGCAATGGTATCTACCCTTATTTCCACTCTCAACTCTATCATTCTACCGCAGGTCCTGTTCTGACCCTCTGCGGTATAGCGATTTCCTTCTATCACTGTTATTTACTTCACCGCTCTACCGTGGGCTAAGCTTTAACCTTCCATGATATAGCGGTCTCCTTTTGTTAATACTGATCATCATAATATTCTATCGTAGGCTACTTGTTGACCCCTCGAGGTACAATGGTAAGGGTATAATGTTAGCTCCTATTACCGTGATACGATGAGCTATTTTACAAGGGGCTATGATAAGGTGGTATGAGGTGAGGGCTATATAGAGTGGCCAATGTGGTAGCGGTATGGTGATAAAAGGTGAAAACAACTTCATGAATAGCGGTAAGAGGGTATTTTGTTAACTGCTTTGACCGTAATACCACAAGCCCTCTTATAAAAGGTTGCGATAAGGAGGTATGAGGTAAGGGGTTACAAGGGTGGATATTTAGGTAGCAGTATGGCGATAAAAAAGTTAATTTTGGCCTTATGGAGGAAAACAAAGTGGTTTTTATGAAAATTATGGGATAAATTTTGGATTTCATTTGATAAAATCTTTAGAATTTTTGTAAAAATTTTGGTTTTAACACACACCTTAAGAACCCCTCCCAGACCTTCAATAGAAGCAATTTTTACAACTATAAAATGCCTATTTGGATTGAGAACCTTTGGCATATGCGTTGTAGTCAATTTTTCCTTCAAAATTTAGAATTCCTTACTACATTGTTCAATCCACAAGAATTTCTTAGCTTTTCTTTGTAATAAGGTGATAGGATTTATAATTTTTGAAAACTCTTATATGAATCTCCTATAGTACACTACTATCCCCTTTTAGCTTCTTTCTTGAAAAACGTTTTTGGGAATTGGCTATTTCACTATTATTCTAATATCATTTAAGTTAACTTTGATTCTTTCTTCTAATATGATATACCCAAGATAATAAATTTTCTTTTCAAAGAAAGCACGTTTTGACAATTTATTTATGTTCCCTCAACCTTTAGAAAACCAATCAAAGGTGTGTTAGGTGTTCCTCTTCATTTTTGAAATATGTTAAAATTTCATCCAAAAATACCAAGAAAATTCTGTCCAAGTAATCATGGAGCACACTATTCATTAGGTTCATAAAGGCACTAGGAGAATTAGTCACACCAAAAGATACTTGACTGTAAATTTATAGTGCCCATATCTTGTTCTAATAATGTTTTTGGGGATATCCTCATATTTTATTCTAAGTTTATGGTATCTTGATCGAAGTTCTATTTTAGAAAACATCATTGCTCCCTTCACTTGATCAAAGAGATCTTCAATGCAAGGTAAAAAAAACCTATTATTTATTGTGACCTTATTCAAGATTATGCAGTCAATGCACAACCTTAGCATCCCATCCTTATTTTTAACAAATAATATTAGCATTCCCTAAGGAGATACACCTGGCCTTGTTGATCATTTCTCTATAAGTTCCTCTAATTGTATCTTGAGTTCTAACAGTTCAATTGTGATCATTCGGTAAGGTTCCCTTGATATGAGTTCAACTCTAGGTACTATATAAATAGAAGAAATAATTATTTTAGGGGGCAAGCCTAGTAACTCCTCTAGAAATACATCCTTAAACTCTTGAAGAAAGGGGGAATTTTTTAAGGTTGGAATACTTTCCTCTTCTTTTTCATCTAATGCAACCATATATATTTGAGCCCCTCTTCTTCTTTCCTTCAATTACGAGGCTAATATGGCTTCCACATTTACAATTCTAGGGATCCCTTGAAGTTTGACCCTTATCCCTTCATTATCTATTGTAACAACCCACATTGTCTCAATGTTTTGTTACCCAAATCACCCCAATAATCACATCATATGATCCTAGGAGTGCCACATAAAGATCATCTACCCTTGTTTCAAATTTTGGAAATTATACTTTACATTTGATAAACACTTGGTCACCTCGCTAACTGTCTTATCCTCCACAGCTGAGTTACATCAATTACATGTTTTCCTATAAAGGAATATGTACCTAACAAGAAACATATTTTGAATTGGAATGCACTACATATCTAAGAGCCAAGGAGAATAATAGTAGAGCCATACAAAATCTTGGAGGGGCGAGAGTACCAGTTACACAACATGTTGGTTGATCAATGCAATGGGACCAATACTCGATGAGGAAAACACCACTTGAAAATATACAAATGAATTGCAACATTTATTTCCTTTTCCATTTTGAGAAAAAAACTTTGCTAGAGATATTATACTATTTCATTTATTAGTAAGACTATTGAATGAGTGCATCAGGATGATGCATAATGTAAGGAGGGGAGGATATCATAACCCTCTTCCTTAGTACATTTGAACCTCTTTATTAAGTTAAATAATAATTTATAATTTAAGTGTATGAAATGTTTGATTATTAAAGGTAATCTCGAGATAAAAATAAATATATAAACTATAAAATAAGGTATATCTTATTAAATCAATTAAATAAAAACTAAAATAACCAAAATGAATTTAAAATATAAAAAGAGTATTAATAATTTAATTGTGCAAAAATATAATAAAATTGAATTATCTAAATTAAAAAATAATTATTAGATAAGTGATGGAGTGGGTTTTAACTACATTGGTTGATTGTTAAATTTCATTATTTTTTTAATTTATTTTTGTCAAATCGAGTTAACTAAATTAGTCAATCTCCATTATTTACTTAATTATCTTTTTAATTAAAATTAATTTAAGAATTTGCATGAAACTACACTAGTTAAACTATTTTGATTTACATGTTAACTAAAAATTTCATGAAATATTTCAATTTTCTTCAATTAGTGGAGGAGGTGAAGGAGAGAGAAAACTCAGCCTTTGTCTCAGTTGAATCTAAATTAACTTTATTGAATAATTATTCATGTGGAGAAATTCTTTTAATTATTTTTAATCCACTAATTAAAATGAGAGATTTGGGGAGGTAATTATGTAATTTATTATTCCCAAATTTAAAATAATATTGAAAGGAAATTTATAAATTAAAACTTTAAATATAGAAGTTTGGAAGAGGATGAGGTATGAAAGTATTGAATGAAAAACAAATAGAAAGATATAAGGAGTTTGAAGGATCGAACTAAGGTTCCACACATAAAGGAATTTGAGATTTTTATTTCTAGGTAGGTTCTCTCTCTTTCATGTTGAAAATTAGGAAAAAAATAAAGCAAGCTCTCTCTCTTTTTTAATTTTTTTTTACAATGTTGTAATTTAGATCTATAACTTTAATAGAATCCAAGTCAAAATAGGAATATTTACATCCAAACCATAGACTTAGAAAAATATGAAAAAAATATTTGTATAATTCTTAATATTGGATCAAATTTAGATCCCTACATCCAAAGAAAGAAAATTAAATTATTAGTTGAAACTTCTCAAACGAGAAAACATAGGAAAAATTCTTAAAGATATTTACACATTAAACTTCACAAAAATCAGAGAGAATATAAACAAACATATACCTCTAAAGAAAATGTATAATGTATGGACTTCATATATTTATCTATAATCTAAAAAAATTCTTTTACTTTGGTGCAATCATACCAACACCAATGCACCAAATCTCATTAGAACTCCACAATTAAGTATTAAGCAATTAATAAAGGGGCTCAAATATACCAAGGACGAGGGTTATGACACACACCAGATTCACATATACACATAGCCATGATACACCTATTGATATTTTTAGGTATATACTTATTATGTATACACATTTTCTTGCATATATTTGTAGCTAGGTACTCATTCAACTATGTATATTTATATATATACTCATAGGTATATACTCACAAAATTTTGTGGCATATATTTTCTAATGTTGCATTTTAACTATGTATATTTTATGGAAAATGATTTTTATTACATATATTTCATCTTATCGCCATTTTTTACTATGTATATTATGTTGGATTGTTATGTATATCACGTGGAGTGTCATTTTAACTATGTATATACCTATATCTATGTAGGGTAGGCAACATATACACATAAAGCCACATGTGTATTCATAATCACCTTTATACATATAGCTATGTATATACATGACCATATACATACACAATTATGTACATACACAACTTGAAAGGGTTTGGAGTTTTTATTTTATTTCTTATTTTTTTGCATTTTTATAGCTTCGTAGTCCTTGGTCACATGGGCAACCAAGAGATCAATTGTGATTAACATTTGATCATAGTTTTTAGCCCTTGGAAACAAGGGGACTTTAGGAACCTAACACATTTTCTCCCAACCCCTAGTTGTGTGCATGAATAGAAGTTGGTACATTGGGGGCTAAAGAGCCCCCCCTTCTCTTTGAATTCCCTAACAAGGTAATTTTACTAAAATGCTATTAACTTTTGCATCACTATTTAGATTTTCATTTTTTTGTAAACATTGGAAAATTGGTTTGGATCTCTATGCAATGGATTAAGCCATTTTTTAGATCTTGCACCCATCATCAAGTAAAATTCCTTGAAACTTGTACTCCATTTTAAATCTTCAAATGCTCATAATTTTTCATACGAAGTCATTTCTTAGTGAATTTTAATTTTTTTTATCAAAAAATCCAATGGTGTAGTTTTATTTTTTATTGTTGTATAGCTCAATTTATGTTTTTTTGACTAATCACTCTTATGCAACATATCTCCTTGGTCAAAGAACAAAATTTGAAACAGTTAATCTATGGTTTTACAGGATACATCATTGAAGACTATTTTTAAACCATATTTTTTTGTTGTGTTTTCCTTTCTTTTTTTCTCACCATTGAAAATTGGGCTCAAATTGACTCGCACTTTCATTTGGGCTTTAAAATTAACAAGTGTTTTTAATCCCAAAGAAGGGGTGTGTGTATGCTCTTCTCTTGCACACTTGATCTTAAGAATAAAAAACACACTTCTCAAACTTCTTTTTAGGAGGTTCGTCTAGAAATTTCATCACCCTAAAGGATGATCTCAACCATGTTTTTGGTGGGGTATATAAATGGGAAGAATAAAATGTGTACCTCAAAAGAGTCATTGTCATGTTTGAAACAATCTTGGGGTCTTTGTTATTCAAGACATAAGGTGAAGGGCCTTATCTTATGATTAGGTTTTGTGTGTTGGTGTGAATAAGTCTTGTACCTAGTTTATTCCTTTACTAGGGACTTAGGGGACTTAATTCACATGTTAAGTTTACTCAAGATATTAGTTGTCTTATCTAGATAAGCATTAGTTGTCTCATCTAGAAGTTACACTTTCCTAGTTAGTTATGAGTTAGTTGTCTCATGTGATAGGATTAAGACACTTGTCATGATCTTGTCCAACCCTATCTCTCATCCTTGTCTTTATAAGCAAGACATCTCTAGCATATTTTGCATTGTATTCTATCGCATATCATATTGATCATTGTATTATATTGCAATTCTTGTTTGGTGGAATAGCATCTTTTATTGTTGCTTCTCTCTATTTATTGTGGAGGTTATTTGGTGTTGTAGATTGAAGATCTTGGGTTGCTCACTTCAACATAGTATCAAAGCTTTGAATCTAGAAATCCTCTTCTATTTTTTTATTAGATTTTCCATCAATTTCTATTGTGATTTGAATTGCTTGTATCCTATATTGCATGTATGCATTTTGGTGAGATTTGGTGATTGCAACACTTTTGGCTATAGTGGCAGTGTTTTTGGCTGTCCCGTTGCATTAGGAGGCTCGAAAAAGTCAGATTTGGCTTTTGTTTCACTCAATTTGGTCACCATTTGCATTTTTGGCAAACAAGAGTTTGTTGCAAGCCGTTTTTATTGGAGCCATCACCATTTTTGCTTTAGAAATCTAGCTTTTACTCATTTGCAGGAAAAATGATTTATGGGTTTTGTAGCCAGGGTCAAAATTTGAACTGAGTATCTTTTAGATTTTTCATATCTTGCACAGATCTAAAGAAAATTGCTGTCAAAAAAGCATCGTGCATCATTTTTTCTTCCGATTACAGGTTAATTTTTAATTTTTTTCATCTTCTACTTGCTGGATCAAAAAATGATTTTTGGGTTTTATTTCTAGCATCAAAATATTTATGGATTTTTTATTATTGTCTACAAATAGTGAGTAGATTTTTCAAAAATCAAATCAGAAGTAAACTTTTTTGCTAGAAAACTCGTTTGCCTCTAGACTAAATTCAACATTTTAAAAAAATTCATAACTTTTGGCCACGATGTTGGATTTCTACAAACAAGATATCATTGGAAAGTTGGTTCGATGAGCTTCATAATGGTGCAGGTGATTTTTCCAGATTTTAACATTTTTTGCCATATTTTTCAATCCGAAGATAGGTGCATTTATTGATTGTAATTGGCATAACTTTTGCATACAAAGTCAAAATTTGGCAATTTTTTTTTAAATTGCTCAAAAAATTGCAAGGAATCTATTTGTAACCTTCTTTTTCAGTTTTGGCAAGCTCCTTTTTCTGAAAAATTGTAAACATCATCACATGTTATAAACGGTTGATTTGAGCTTGTCACTTGTACAAATTGCAAAATTTCTTCATTGTAATTTGTTGGGGGGTTGCAAATTGAGTTTTAATACATTCTAGGGGGTAAAGGGCACAATTTAAGTGCCACATTGTCTTCTTTCTTTTGGTGACATGATAGATCTAAGGCAAATTGAACCACTCACTCTACACAACTATCATATATGGAAGCTAAAAATGACTCAATTGTTACAATCTAAAGGTCTATGGCCAATGTTAGATGCAGAACAACCTGAATTCACAAGGGATTATGAAATTTTTTTCCATAGATGTAAAATGGATGAAGCAAAAGGACTCATTGGATTACATGTATCTAATAATTTTTTGTTTCATATTACGGAGTGTAAAGCACCTAAGAATGTTTGGGATAAACTTGAATAATTATATGGTAAAACAAATCAGTTCAAAGTCTTGAAAATTCAAGCAGATCTACAATCAATCTCTCCAAATGTATTTCCTTCAATTCAAGTTGATTTTGTCACAATTGAAAGGATGTGGGAATGATATATCTATTGATGAATGTATCTTCTTAATTTTGTCTAAGTTGAGAGGCCCTTATCATATTTTTTCTTCTACTTTCTATTCAACTATGGATGCCATGGGGAAAGAATACAAAATACCTTCATTTGAGTTGTTTTGTGAGTGTCTTACTAGGGAGGAGGCCAATTTAATTTAGTTGGATGCCCTACCTAATTCTAAGAATCATGCTCTAATGGCTCAATCATCCAAGGGTAAAGAAAAGAATAAGAAGCCCAAGACAAAATTATCTTCAAGTAGTGAGACTCCCTCCAGACCGAAGTCAAAGAACAATCAAAAGTCCACTCCATCTACTTCTTCTTCTACCTCTAGAGATTCTTCTTCCAAGTCTAAGAAAAAGAAAGGAGATCCTTATTCATTTTGTGGAAAAACTGGGCATGATGCAACTCATTGCTTAAGAGATTAGAGGCCTTAGGAGAAGCTATGAAGAAGCACAAAATTTTAGTGTCTAAGCCTTCTTCCATGGGAAAGGACAAGCTCTTTCAACACAGGCCATTCATTCATCTTTAGATAGTTGGATTCTAGATTCAGGTGCTCCATATCACATGACCAATTCACGTGATCTTCTTGATTCAATTGTTCATACTTCCACTTATCAGATTGCATTTGGGAACTCTTCACAGATTCTAGTTTTGGGGATAGGCTCCATTCAAATGGTAGATGGGTGTATTAAGGATGTTCTTCTTGCTCCTGATATTTCAACGAATCTACTTTCCATATTTCGGATTTGTCATTCTAGAGATGGGAAGTCAGTTGAGTTTACTCCATAAAATGTGACTATTAGACAGCTGCAGGATTCTGAGAATGTTGTTGCTATAGGGATAATTGATCATGAGAAATATTTGTATCGATTTGATGGCTTTGAGTCTTCTTCAGGTTCTTGTTTTGTTGCTCATGCTAATTCAATGACCAAACTTTGGCATGATAGATTTGGGCACTTGAACTATAGATATCTTCAACAGATGCAAGCACATACCTTAGTGGTTGGTCTTCCAAAAATATCTTGCACGGATGGTGTTTGTTAAGGTTGTGTTCTTGGAAAGCAACATCAAGATCCTTTTCCTAAGGTTCAATCTACACATGCAACCACACCCCTTGAGCTGGTTCATAGTGACCTCATGTCATTCCCAACTCCTTCTTTTTCAGGGGCTAAGTATGTGCTCAAATTCATTGATGATTTTTCCCGACGGACATGGGTCTATTTTTTGAAGCTCAAGAGTGAAGTTCTCACCAACTTCAAGACCTTCAAAACATTTGTGGGGAAGAAATCAGGTTTTTCTCTTTGATAGATATGCATTGATAATGGGGGGGAGTATTTCAATCAAACATTTAAGGATTTTTGCAATAAGCATGGTATTCTTCATCAACACACAGTTCCTTACACTCCTCAACATAATGGTGTGGCAGAGAGAAAGAACAAGACTCTCAGGGAAATGGCCAATTGCATGATTTGGTCTAGGTCCATGGCTCCACCCTTTTGGGTCGAAGCTATCAATTGTGCCAACTATACTCAGAACCGTATGCCCCACAAGGCAGTGCAAAATATGACTCCTGAGGAGGCTTGGTCTCATCACAAGCCTAATGTATCCTTCTTTAGAGTATTTGGTAGTGAGGCTTGGGCATTCATTCCGGATGGTTGGCATAAATCCATGGAGAAGAAGAGTCAACATTACATCTTTGTTGTCTATTATGAGGATGTGAAGGCAAACATATTGTTTGATCCTAACACACGAGAGGTTCATTTCTGACGTGGTGTTCAGTTTGTTGAGTCCTTCACCTAGACAAATCCTCCTTCGATTTCTTCTTCATCACAACCTACTCAATCTTATTTAGCTGATGATGTTTTGCTACTTGAGGAAGATTTTGATGATAGTCTTGATTCACCTCCTCCTCATTCACCCACTAGGCCATGATGGGCTTGAGTTACTCTTGAGGAGGCTGGTCCTCTTGTTAGTGATCCTAGAGACACTCGCCGCACTCATTCTTGAACTTCAAGAATCAATCTTTTGAGTCATGCAGTTTTAGATGATCCTCAAAAGTTTTCAAATGCTTAAGGTATTCCAAAGTGGGATAGTGTTATGGCTGATGAGTATTCTTCTTTGATGAAGAATCATACTTGGGATCTTGTGCCTCTTCCTAAGGGAATAAAGTTGGTTCGGTGCAAGTGGGTGTATTGTACCAAGTATGCAACAGATGGTTGCATTGAAAAGTACAAGGTTCATCTTGTTACAAAGGGGTTTTATCAGGTTGAAGGAATTGACTATTCTGAGACCTTTGCTCATGTTGCCAAGATGGATTCTATTTGCCTTATCCTTGCTATAGTTGCATCACAGGGATGGTTAGTGTATCAGATGGATGTGAAGAGTTCTTTCTTACATGGGGATCTTCATGATGAGATCTATATGGAGCAACCTCCAGGTTTTTTGCAGGATTCTTCACTTGTTTGCAAGCTTCGACGTTCATTGTATGGTCTCAAACAGGCCCCTCAGGTTTGGTATGAGAAGATGGATAGTTTCTTGCTTGCTTCCAGCTATAGTCGTTACCATTCTGATCCCACTATTTATACTAAGAGACATGGATAGGATCTACTCATACTTGTGCTCTATGTGAATGACTTGATTCTCACAGGGAGTTCTACTTCCATGATTTAGAGTAAACGGCGAGCATTGATCGAGCAGTTTGATATGACTGACCTTGGTCTTTTGCATTACTTCCTTGGTCTTTAGGTTCATCAGACTTCTGAGGGGATCTTCATTTTCCAATAGAAGTATGCTCTTGATTGGCTTTAGAGATTTGGCATGGCTGATTGCAAGCCTGCCCCTACTCCATTCCAGTCAGGTTTTGTACTGTCTACGAGTTGCACTACTCCTACAATTGATCCTACCTTGTATCGGCAGCTGGTTGGCAGTCTTTTGTACTTGACACATAGTCATCCTGATATTTCCTTTACGCTTGGACTTGTCTCTCACTTCTCACAGGAGCCTCATGAGATTCATTGGAAGGTTGTCAAACATATCTTGAGATACATTCAGGGCACTACTCATTTTGACATCAATTACACTTCAGGTGCATCTTAGATAGTGTGCTTCACTGACTCAGATTGGGCTAGTGATGTCAATGATCGAAATTCTACTTTCGACTTTGTCTTTTGCCTTGGTTTTGGTCTGATTGCATGGTCATGCGAGAAGCAAACTGCTATTGCATTATCATCGATAGAGGTTGAGTATCGAGGTATAGTTTTGGCTAGTTAGGAGGTTTTTTGGCTTCATCAGTTGATGACTGAGTTTAGATTCCCTTCCACTCAGCCCACTACTCTTTGGTGTGATAACCAAAGTGCCATACATATCTCTCGCAACCCTGTGGAGCATCAACATACTAAGCATATTGAGATCCACATGCACTTCATCAGGCAGCTCATCCAAGATGGTGTTCTCAGCTTGGAGTATTTTCCTACAGATCAACAGGTTGCAGACATCTTCACTAAACCTTTGGCATCACCTCGTTATCTTTAGTTGTGATCGATGCTTGGGGTGAAGGAATTTTTCCTTGGGGGGTCTTGAGGAGTCCTCCTTATTTCTTTAGTTTTCAGTTTTTCTTTGCAACTTTTTCTCTCTTTTGGAGAGATATTTTCTCCCACAAGGTTTTTCTCCTTTTATTCGCTTGTGAGAGTTTTTTGTGTTGTACATGGGTACCTCATCAGGCCTTGTTGTCGGGACCCATATTTTGAATTGGTTTGTTTCTCCCTAAGTTACACTTAAGGGGGAGTGTTGGTGTGAATATGTCTTGTACCTAGTTTATTCCTTTACTAGGGACTTAGGGGACTTGATTCGCATGTTAAGTTTACTTAGGATATTAGTCGTCTTATCTAGATAAGCATTAGTTGTCTCATCTAGAAGTTAAACTTTCCTATTTAGTTATGAGTTAGTTGTCTCATGTGATAGGATTAAGACACTTGTCATGATCTTGTCTAACCCTATCTCTCATCCTTGCCTTTATAAGCAAGGAATCTCTAGCATATTTTGCATTGTATTCTATTGCATATCATATTGATCATTGTATCATATTGTAATTCCTGTTTGGTGGAATAGAATATTCCATTGTTGCTTCTCTCTATTTCTTGTGAAGTTTATTTGGTGTTGTAGATTGAAGATCTTGGGTTGCTCACTTCAACATTGTGCTTATAGATGGGCTTTGGTTCACAAATTAAAGCCTTGTGTAATTTTAAGTATATTAATAATATCTTTGAAATATTTTATATCCTAGATTAAGGCCTTTTGGTCATGCTTGGTTGTAATGCATCGATAAGCGGTTAACCCTAGGAAGTTTCTTACCCCATGCCCCCAAAATTGGATGTGTATATTGTGTATTCTCTCCACTTCTAACATTGTGAACAATCTTGGGTAATCAAAAGTAGTTATTTTCCCCAACATAGGACTAACATATCATGCATGGATATGTCATATTGGTGGGATTATAGCCAAGTACACTTTATTGAATAATTTTAGGTTTGTTAATGTCTTACTTTTTGTGTGTTGTGAATACAAATTTCATGTTTACAACCTTATGCCAAAAATTAAAAAAAATGAGAATTCTAAAAAAACATATTTTTTGTTTTTATTTGCTTATATTAGGATTATCCTCTTGGAGAGGTTTAGGTGTCAACCATTTTCAAATCAATTTTCACATCCAAAAACCATCTACACCCATAAACCCCATTCCATATCTAATAGGGATAAGAACCCTTTACATCCTAATATCATCCACCCAATCCTACATCTCTAATCAAACCTTAATGTCCATATCCAATAGTATCTTTTTTACCAATAGTATCTGTAGACACCCAAAATTGTCCATGTTATAACATTACCTAGTCGATACATGACCTTGTAAAACATCTTGTAATATTTTACCCTAGGTCATTACATTATCCCACTTATCCCATTTATTCCACTTAATCACCTTCCCAATTAATTAAATAAATCTCATTTATTTAATTAATTCCCCCTTCACATGTCTCAAAATAATTCAAATTAAATATTTGAATTAATCTCTCACTTATTGACACATTGCAACATGTGTCACATGACTACAACTCTTCACATGCATAAATAATTTAAATAATTTTATTATTTAAATTATGAGATTCCCACTCACATCCTATTTTTACCCCCATTCATTGTGCGTCATAGGCATCTTTTCTCTCCAAATAAATAAAATAATCCCACTTGTTTCCTCACATCTTAATTTTAGCCTCATGTCATAACCCACTTAATGTGCGTCATAGGCACTAAAATAAACTTTTAATCCTAGCCATACATATCACAAATTTGACTTTTAACCTTGGCCATTGAATCAAATCAGCCTTCTCCTATAAATCAATCCTTTCATAGGTCATTTGGGGAATCTTCTTCTAGCATCCTCACTCTGCCAAAATTTCTCTCAATCTTCTTATCTATCTATCTATTTTTCTTCTATTATCTTCATCTTACCGTCATGCTACGAAAATGAGAAATAAACATATCAACAATCAAACCTTCAAAATCTTGCATTCTCATGCAGGTAGAGAAGAGCAATGGAGATAAATCAAATCTAGCTTGGAGATCGGTTCGCTTTGCTTTCTTATTTTGATTTTCATGCTAGTTTGTGTTTTATTGTGCTTGTTAGGGTTTTCATATCTTGTTTTTTTAGTTTTATATATAATTTTCCTAACTACATTTGGTGAACTTGATGTGAATCCTTTGATCTAGCTTGCTTTTTTGCAGGTTTCATTAGCTTTTTGTTGCAGGTCTGCTAGTTTTTGGACAAAACACCAAGTTTTACAAATTTTGTCATATCTTCCAAATGGATATGCACTTTTCCACAATATTTCCACAAATACCTATACATCATCTCAAAAAGCCACAGTAAAAAAATTGAGAGTTTATCGCCATTTTTGTAGGAGTTATCACTATTTTATGTTTTTTCATAAAATTTACTTTTTGAACACAAATCAATGAATTGATCAGAAATGTTTACATTTCTATAAATCTCTTAAAATTTTAATAGGGTTATTTGTTTTATGGATTTAATTTATAGGTCAAATACAATGCAAAATAATCCAATCTTTGTTTTCTGTATGTTTTTCACAAATCTGCATTTTTTGGTGCAAAACAGAAAATTTTTCTGATTTCTTTACATTTCTAGAAAGCTCTCAAAACATTAGTAGGGGTCTCTTCTTTGGTTTTTTATTTTTCAAATCCATAACGTCTTCAAATAATCAAATCTAAATCGTCTATGTTAAAAACATGTATCTGAAATTACAATTTTTTGATGAATTTTTTTTGTTTATGGTTGCATTATAATATTTTTTATTTATTTTGTAGGTGATAATAAGGAGATTTAATAGCAGTAATATCAGTCATACACATCAGATTTGAAAGCGAAAACTTTTAGGTACACTCATTCTATTGTCTTTATCTCTCATTTGATCAATCAATCTTGTTTGCAAAACACTTCAATTTGGGGCTTTAAAACAAACATCTTGTTTGCAATCACACTTTAAAATTGGACTTAAAAAGAAACATTGTCTTCCATCACACATTTTGACTTTGGGTTAAAAAAAACAAGTGTTTGAATTTTTTTACACACATTTCAATTTTCTAAAGGGAAATTAACAATTGTGAGTGTGAATCAAGTGCGTGTGTGATCAAAAACACTTCACTTGGTTCAATTTTGTCATACCCTTCATAGGAGGCATGCTAGGGGATTTCATCACCCCTAGGGATGACCTCAATCAAGGTGTGAATCGAAAGAAACGCTTCTTTGAGAGTTAAAATCTTGTCACTCTTGGCTAAGCCCCAAATAACTTTATACCTTTGGGAAGTGAAGGTGAAGGGTGGGTTACCCCTTTCTCCCGACTGTGTGGTAGGATTTTTCTTTCAAATTATCCCTAGTCAACCTCGTGCATCCTAGCTTAAGACCTAATTGGCCATACCCACTTGACTAATTCTAGGACTTGTTGATGTGTCTTCTTCAAGTGTGTGCTTAATCATCACATTCATAATTTCAAATTCAAACTTGCTTATGTGTCTTGCGTGTGTGATTCATGTGTAATCATTTATTTAAAAATTTTCATATCAACCTATAAACACCAACACATAAACATATCATTCTAATGGTCCTAATCATTCTTTTTCTAATCACATTCAAATCAATTTCATCCTAATCAATCCAAGTCATCCAATCTAATCATTCCACATCATCATCGCCTTAATCCTAAGGAAGCACTTGCTAAAATGGTCCTAATTCTTAATGATCTTAGTCACAAGCCCAAGGTCATACTTTGAGGAGCCCCTTCGCCTAATCATGAAGATAATCCAAAACCATATATCCTCCAAGGTGGGTCAAACTTTGCTCCTAGTGATGATGAGAACTTTGTAGAAATCTTAGGTCACCTTAATGATACTATTGACAAGGGAAATACCACCATAAGTTTGGAATCATACACCATTCCATCTACTAGTCCTCCATCACCATCTAATAAAATACCTATCTCAAAGAACACTAGTCCTACACCAACACCACCATCCAACTTCTCAAGCTCTAATCCATCAACCAAAGAATCCTTTAACGGTTTTCTCCAAAGACTACTAGCGCGAAATAGACCATCCCCATGTCAAGCACCCATTAAAGAGTTTACTGACGAACCTTTGAATGTCATTCCTATTCTTCCAACTCCATCATGTGGTCCACAACCTATTGATCATATATGTCCAAGTCAAATTCCATCATGCCCTCATGTTGTTGATCATAAAGAGCATACCAAGCCTCTTCTAGAACCTTCCACTTCCATTTACACTAAAATCCAAGAGCTATGTCAAGAGCATTATCCTAAGTATGAGGAAACATTAACCTCTCATCTCAATCAAGATCTAGGCCTTTCTAATGATCCCACTCATAACATACTTGGTCCTATTCATGATGAAGCTTCCCCCTATGATCTAGATCCTACCTATGATCAAGAAGGCCATGATGATACTCTTATCCAAATCTATGCATTCCATGGTCAAGAGCCTATCACTTCACCTATCCATGAGCAAGAAACCTCCATTGCTCCTATACACCCCCTACCTAGTCCTATCCATGATCTTGCATTATCCACTTGTCATGTTGAGACAATTCCTCCCAAGTAAATGTAGAATATCAAACCAATAGTGTGGATCTAAATGAACATAATCAAGATCCTAATGATCCTTCCACATCCACTACCAAACCCATTTCAAATCCATCGACATGTCCTATTGGTCTATCCATCTTTATTCATGAATTTTCCTCCTTAGAACAACAACAACCTTTATCCACTTCACCTTATTCATCTAATAATGAACTCAAGTCTAGTGTCCAAAACACACCTAGTCCCATTGTCCATCACATGCTTCAGAAAATGAACTATCAAAGTAAAGGTTTAGGCCTTCATGAACAAGGTGTTTTGGAGCCCATCCATGTCAAGGTTCCTCCACGCTCTTATGGCCTTGGATATACACCCCAAGGACACCAATCTAAATATGTTGGTACTTCCTCCATCCATCATAAGTCCGATTTCCACCATAAATCCTATCATATGCCTAAAACATATGTTGCCATCCCTCCTCCATCATCTTATAAATGTCAAAAGAATGTGACCATACACCTTCCACCATCAACTTTTCCACCATTGCTTCCAACTCCTAATATCCCTCCATCTAATTTACCTCCACTACTCCCAACACCTAATATCCCCATTATCCAATTCCCTTATCCACCTATCCATAAATCCTCTAAAAATATTAATCATGACCAATCAATACACACATTGTCTAAACATGAAGCTTCCACTCATTCCACCATACCCATGGGATTCACAAGAAAAAAAATTATGCCTCTATCTATAAAGAAAAAAATATGAAGGGTCCTCATGCCCTAGGACACAAAAGAAAAGAATTAAAGAAAAATCCATCCAAAAAGCAATATAAGCCCATACCTTCAACAAAAAAGTCTAAAATAAAAATGGTCTGGGTACCTAAGAAAAAGGAAAACAAGTCAAACAAGTCAAACAAGGCATCTACATCTCAAAAATCCCAACCATCCACTTCCACCTCACATTCCCACTGTATTCAAAAATATCATATTCCATCCCACAAGCAAAATAAAAGTCATAAAAATATTAAGTCTATGTGGGTACCTAAAGCACTTCATCACCCATCTCCTAAGCAACCATCTCCATTGCTTCCTACACCCCCTCCACATCAAAAAAATCAACATTTATCACAGTGTGTGCAACCATTGGTCATGGTTCCCTTCCATTTCAAAAAAAATCCACATACCTCCATCTCTTCACCCTTCACTCATTATCCTACATATCTCCCCCATCACATTCCTATGGTCCATTCTTTTGCCTAAGCCTCCCATCCATCTCCCTACATAACCCACATCATAATCCACCAATCCCTCCATAATCCACATCATAATCCATCATCTACCTACTCCATCTCCCTTTCATGTCATCCCTTACCAACATCTATGAGCATAATGACATTTGACATGGTCCATGCGATGACATCCATCTCTAATGGGACTATCATCTTTCATGGAACTAGAAACTTGAGTCCCTCCTATCCATATTCCCCTTCTCTTATCCAAAAATCCAAAAAGTAAAAAAAGTCAAAAGAAAAGAAGAAGAGTAAAGAGAAATCCCTTCATCCAACGGTGAAAACCTGGTAAAAAGGCGCCCTGGATAAGTACCATGATGAAAATGAAAACCTGGCAAATAGGCATCATGTGTAGGTTTATCTTCTATGTCACTTACACTTGGGGGCACTTTGTCTCATCTACACTATCTATCCTATCATGTCATTTCTTATCATATCATGTCCATCCTACCTACCATATTTATCTATCATACCCATATACTTATCATATTGAGTCCATTCATCCTCTCTTCCTCTTTTTGATCTTGATAAAAATATGGGGCAAAATGTTGAAACATGCTTTGGATATCTTTTGATATACCTCATCCTTCCAAACAAGCCTACCATTATCCTAGTGTCATAAGCTTTGTCATGAATAATCCTAAGTATTGTACCTAGAATGGGGCATGTTATTCCTATGCGACATAGTCTTTGGAGATCACATCCCTGCCCTCTTATGATGCATACATCTTGTCATTTTTTATCCATCCATATATCATGAGCCTTTTGTCCCTTATCCTATCACCCACCCTTTCATCCATCAATCACATCTATCTCCTTGCACCTAGACTTGGTTTTCCCTTGTCATTGGTATCTAGCACAAAGGCTACCCAAATTGTCATCCATTGACATCTCAAAACATTTCGAAAATCCAAAAAAATCAAAACATTTTGCTTAAATCAAAACATTTCAAAAATCCAAAAAAATCAAAACATTTCAAAAAAGCAAAAAAATCAAAATACAACAAAAATCCAAACAATAAAATCAAACCAAATCACTTCTTCAAATCAATTCTTCAAATCAATTTCTTCATCAAATTATCTCAATCACATCACTTCTTCTAATCAAACCCATTCTTCTAATCAATCTAATCATTATCATCAAATCAAATCATTTCTTCATCAATCCAATCAATCAAAATCATTCCAAGTAAATTATTCCTCAATTTAATTCAACAATCATCATCCAAATCTTCAAATCAAGCATCTTCAATCCTTCCAAGCAATAATCCAAATGCAAGTCAATCCTTAATCCATACCAACGAAGCTAATCAATCTTGCCAAATTATCCAATCACATTTTGGTCTTGATCCTAATCTTGTTGTAAACCCAATCAATCAGTCAATCATCCTTGTGTTGATCTAGGGATATATCGTTCCCTGCAATGACAACACTATCATCATCATCAATCAATCAATTAATCATCGGTTTACAACTTGATAGGGGCAATACCTTGTTTGTTTTTGTATAATTTGTACATGCTTGCTTGCTTGTGTGTGTTATCATTTTTATCTTGCATTTGCATCAAATCCGAATCACTCCCAACTAATATTCATATCTTGTATCTAGACAAGGTTGTATTACGCTGGGGCACTTGACACATCGTCATCTTGGTCTTTATACCTTGGTGCATCACGTCTAGTGCTATATTATACATGGTGCATCACGTCTAGTGCTATATTATACATATGATTGCTCACTTTATTGCAGCATAGTGTGCCATTTTTCTTTTCCATCTACTTCTTATCTTGTATCATTCATCTTATCCCTCCTTTATCATTTCATTAATTTTGAGAGCATATCCATGTTTGTGCAACCTGCCTATCCCCTCGAGGGGGCATCATCATTATTATCATATCCTACATCATCATCCCATTTCTTCATATTTTTTGCATCATCATATTCTTCTATCATCCCTTTCCTTCATTCATCTTATTCCTCACTTCCTTAAGTGGCTGGTGGGGCATCACCTTCTTTTCCTCTATCCATACCTTAACTTCTTTGAAATGATGTTACTCAACATAAATCTCATCATCTCAAACATCATCTTAAAGAGGGGCAAAATGTAGACACCCAAAATTGTCCATGTCATAACATTACCTAGTCGATACATGACCTTGTAAAACATCTTGTAATATTTTACCCTAGGTCATTACATTATCCCACTTATCCCATTTATTCCACTTAATCACCCTCCCAATTAATTAATTAAATCTCATTTATTTAATTAATTCCCCCTTCACATGTCTCAAAATAATTCAAATTAAATATTTGAATTAATCCCTCACTTATTGTCACATTGCAACATGTGTCACATGACTACAACTCTTCACATGCATAAATAATTTAAATAATTTTATTATTTAAATTATGAGATTCCCACTCACATCCTATTTTTACCCCCATTCATTGTGTGTCATAGGTATCTTTTCCTTCAAAATAAATAATAGAATCTCACTATTCCCTCATATCTTAATTTTAGCCTCATGTCATAACCCACTTAATGTGCATCATAGACACTAAAATAAACTTTTAATCCTAGCCATACATATCACAAATTTGACTTTTAATCTTGGCCATCGAATCGAATCAGCCTTCTCCTATAAATCAAGCCTTTCATAGGCCATTTAGGAGAATCTTCTTCTAGCATCCTCATTGCCAAAATTTCTCTCAATCTTCTTATCTATCTATCTATTTTTCTTCTATTATCTTCATCTTATCGTTATGCTGCGAAAATGAAAAATCAACATATCAAACAATCAAACCTTCAAAATCTTGCATTCTCATGCAGGCGGAGAAGAGCAATGGAGATAAATCAAATCTAGCTTGGAGACTGATTTGCTTTGCTTTCTTGTTTGATTTGCATGCTAGTGTGTGCTCTATTGTGCTTGTTAGGGTTTTCATATCTTGTTGTTTTAGTTTTATATCTGATTTTCCCTAACTTACAATCATAACACATAAGAATATCACATCACATCATATCATATCCACAAATACATTCATAAGAGCATGAAATAAATCACATCACATATTGAATCCAAATCATCTCATATATATATCAAAAAAAGGTGACTGCCATGGTACAATATCTAAATCTGTGTATGTATATCAATCAAAATTATAATATCCATGAGGCTATCAAAAATGAGCCCATGAATGTATATTTGTATAAATAAATTGGGAAAATAGTCAAAAAGTGTCTACAAAACCGGATAGCTCTTGTGGCTACTCAACTCACCCCTAACTACTGGCTGATCCTCAGCTCTAGATGGTTCTCTACTCTACTGTGAAAAATCAAGATGTCTCATCACCTGAGGAACATCACAATGATAGTGCATGCGGTAATATGTAGCCTCAGTAACTACCTATCTATACAAAAGGGTAGACATTGTACGTCCCTATGAAGCAGCTATCACTACCCCCAACTGCTACTTCCTCCCAATCTCCTAGGCTAGATGTAGGTCTAGTTGCTAGTGCAAGTGAACCTCTTGATCTCTTTGCACTATAATGGCCTACAGCTACTACTGTAGGTGATCTAGCTCTACCTATAACCAATCTCTCTCAATGGTGAGGGCCTACATATGTTCCTATGCATGTGCCTTTTCATCTAGCTATATATGTGGAGGAGGTGGTGGTCCCCCCGAAACCTATATGTCATTCTTATGAGGCTACTTCCCTAGAACATGTGCTTGATCTAGCTGTTGTTGGTTCCCATCACTTGGAACCTATACCCTATCATGTTGCTTCCCCCTGCCTCAGCCACCATACCTACCTCCATTCATGCCTCCATCTTGACCACCATCATGGCCTCTACCTTGGCCTCTACCTCTACCTCTCCCTTTGCCTTCAGGGTATTCCCCTACTAGATCTATCAGGTGAGTAGGTGGCCTAAACCATGCATCATAGGTTGGATTTGTACCTACATTTGGTAGTCCCTAATCGTATGCCCACATCGATGGGATAAGCTATCTAAAATCATTGATCGCCACCATGGGATCAATCTAGGCTCCCCACTAAACCTCTCTCTATGATCTAGCAAACACCACAACATAATCATCAGTTGGTACATCCTAAATCTCTCCAAACTACTGGGAAATGTGGTTTGGGAGGTATCGCTCTATAATAGTGTATTATGTTCCCTACATATATTGGGTCTACTGAGAAAATTCTAGTTGTTATTGATCATCATACCATGTTGGATGATGTAACCACGGTCTCCATCTAAAAACAGTCATGTCATCAATGACACAATATCAATATGCTAGACCTGTGGGGCTTGTGTGTTGGAGTTTCATTGGCACCCTGTACCTAAACATGATAGGCTCATCCTCATGAATGTCTGCTAAAGCCACCAAGGGCCTCAATACTGCAATATTCTCATATACCCATTTATGAAGAAAAGTCGCACCTACTCCGATGCTCCTGCCCTCTTGGTAGACAGCCTCATGCATGTCATGGTACAATGAAGCTAGAAGAACTAGACCCTAGGTGTACATAACACCCCTCCTAATCATCCCCTCCCATACCAATCCCCATCTAGGATTGAAACCTTTGCCCCGTCAATCTGCGAAAATCACTCCAGAGATTAGTGTAGCTATGAACAATCTAAAGATATTCACCCACCCGTGGTGTAGTTCAAGATCAATCTGAGAGCTCATCATAACAATCTACTGCTTGTGTAGGAGAGCGAGACACACATCTCTTTTGGAATCTATGTCATATATAACATGCTCTCTGGGAATTGACAATCCCAATATGCACCACACATCCTCCAGAGTGATGGTGGCCTTGTTGGTGGGTAGGTAAAACGAAGAGGTCTTGTTGTGCCACCTCTCAATCAGCGTGTCATCATAGTGGGGTGGGTCTGAACCTCAAGTGGGAAAGTGATGAAACCTAACCCCAACACTGCCAAAATTTTAGAATGGTGCTCTCATGACATCAATGGTGGAGGGTCCTCCTACATGCATCATGCACACAACATCAATTTTCTAAAAAAAAAAAAAAAAATGATCAAAATTTGAGGCTTTACATCCTAAAACCTCAAAAGCGTCACTAAAATCAACATCGCTCTTTCAAGGGTGCATCATTGTACCAATTTTAGGGGTGCATTGCTATTTTGGCAACACGTGTCGCTATGCTCAATAGTAAATCGGCATTAATTTGCATTGCTATAGCTAAAAATCTATGTGCATCACCATTTGTAAGGTGCATCACCCACCATTTTTGAGTGACGCTGGTCTAAAAAATCTTATGCATCACTCTATTAACCTAGCAACCCACGAATCAAATATGTCACCCAACCAAAAAGCTGGGGTACATCGCTATAAAATCAATAGTGATGCTTCTGATGCATCAATAGCGTTGTTATATGGCAATGCACCTAGAGACCTAACTTTGACCCCCTATTGATTGCACCTAAAAAGCAAAAATCAAGGCAAGTTTTGAATCACATACTTGAGGTATTGTGTCTGCTCGCCACTGGTACTCTTGAACTTGCTCTGAAAGATGAAGAGGAAGCACTAGGTGAGCCATTTCACCAAGGTATCAAAGCTCAAAAGGCAACAAATCTCTAAGGTGTGAATGCACAAATGACTTGAAAATTACCCTTCATCACCTATTTAAGCCTAAAAATAAGGTTTTTCACCCTAATTTGAGTCGAATGTTAGGGTTTTGGCCTAGTTTACCTATATTTGACCTATACAACCTATTTTGAACCATTTTTTGCATTTCTAAGGCCATTTTTGGCATCCCAAGGTCTATTTTAGCACCTCCACCTATATTTTACCTTTGTCAAGAAATCAACCCAAAATTCAAAATTTATGCTTGATTTCTCGAGGGGGCAAGGAACTTACTTATTCCTTCTGCTAGGGCAATAGTGAGGCATCCAAAAATCAGAATTTGTTTAATTTTTTGATTTGGGCAATGTTTTTAATCTGAAAATTGTCAGTCTTTGAACCAATGTAGCAGGTATCTCACTTCAAAGAGGGGTAAAGTGTAGACACTTAAAAATGTCCTAAATGATATCACACACTCAAATATGATATACTAACACCATTTCATCTTAAAACCCATCATCTTTTTCACTTAACTAATTAAATTAGCCTAGCTATTTAATTAATTATATCATTTTCATTTATTAATCTAATTGACCTAATTAAGTTAATTCACCCCCTTTCATGTTAACCTTACGTCCTATTAAATTGGATAAATCAAATTATCTAATTTAATCCTTAAGTCCTCATATTTAATTAAATAACCCTAAGTTTTTAAATTAAATATCATCTCACTTTCCCCTTTTCATTAAATCATTTATTTAATGAATATCATAGAATTCCCCTTTTCATTAAATTAATTAATTATTTAATGAGTATCATGTTTCCCCTAATTTTTATAATTGAAACTTTGTTTAATTATCAAATTACTAATTAAATCTAATCCTCCCACTTTCAAGGGAATATTCCTCCTTTGCACATTCCTCCAAAAAGGGGAATATTCCTTTACACATCTAAAATTGGTTTTGATTAACTAAATATCTAATTTTCCTCACCCATGAGAATATTCTCTTTCTTCACTAATTTGAGAAAGGGAATATTCCTTTTTTGTAACAATTTTTCAACAAGACTTCTTGTGTAAGTTTTGAAAGTGTGTTTGTTTGGATGAATGAAAGCCCTTGATTAAATATCAAATTGCATTCTCAGCCCTTGATGGGAATCCATGATCCATTCCTCCATCTTCCTTCCTTTTTGACCATTTGTTAGCTTTTTAAATCTTAGCCCTTCATTTCTCATTTGTCCTCCTATAAATGGATCACTATTTGGAGACAAATTGATCCATCTTTTAAGAGAAAACTTATGTTGTTAAAATCACTCTCATCTTGCACTCATATTTCATGTTTTAGAAAGAATTTTAGGTTAATTTATTGCATCATATTAGCTTAGCTTTCATTAATGGATTCCATGGTAGCTTAGGTGCATCCATTTAGCATATTTGGTAATTAGGGTTTTAATCCTTTTTAGCTTAAACTCTATTTAGATTAGCTTTGCATACACCCATATCAATCATCTTAGCATAGATCATGTTGAAATAGCTTGCATCATGTTAAAATAGCTTTAAAACATGTTTTCATACACATCTCTCATTGGTTTCATCGATTCTCTTCAATAGAATCGATCAAAACAAGCTCATTTATCCACTAGATTGGAAAAGGGTCACCATTCCACATCAATGTGACACCACTCCCCCAATAGGATAAATTTTAATGGATTAGAATAGGTGTTTTTAAAGCTTTCATATTTTAATATGTTAGTTCTAATGGATTCTTAGTTTAGTTTACATTGAATGATCTTATTGGGACTGATGCATAGTGGCTTCAATATACTTTGAATCATCATGGATCAAGTGTAGTCATCCTATACTAAGTCTTTGGTCATAATATTTTTTTATTCTTTTCCTTTAGCATCAAACAACCTGCTTACAACTTCTCTACATCACCTTTCCTTTACTACTTTGAATACTCCCCCTTAAGAGAACACACAAATCTATATCAATCAGTAAATCCACTACCTACTCCCCCTGAGAGGTAGCCACCAACATTAGTCTAGAAAAAGAATGAATCTTGAGATCCACTTGACTGATGCATCTCCTTATGCATCCAATTCAAAGAAGGAGGGGCAATAACCCCCAACTTCTCCTAGAGATACTCAAAAGTATTCTTAGGAAGAGCCTTAGTGAATATATCATCAATTTGATCTTTTGTAGGCACATATTAAAGCTTCATAATTCATTCTCAACAACCTTCTCTCTCAAAAACTAATATCTGATTAAAATATTTTTTGTCTTTAAATGCATCACTAGATTGTTTGAAATTTCTATTGCACTTGTATTGTCACAAAATATAGAAATAGGCTCATCATACATCACTCTGATATCCTTCAATATTTTCCTCATCCACAACACTTGTGTGTAGTAAGATATTGATTCAATTTACTCAGCCTCTGTAGTAGATAAAAAAATTGAATCTTGTTTCTTACTTAGCCATGATACCAATTTACATTCAAGAAAGAATGCACCACCACTTGTACTTTTTTTCATCAACACAACTATCCCAATCTGCATTTGTGTAAGTACTCAATTTGAAATTAGTATCATTTGGATACCACAATACATGATACAGAGTTCCCTATAACTATCTGAATATTCTCTTCACTGCTGCAACATGTGACCCTCTAGGATCTTCTTGAAATATAGCCACAAGAAAAAATACATGCATGATATCTAGTCTAATAGTAGCTAGATATAGTAGTCCACCAATCATTGATCTTTACTTTCTCTAGTCAGCTTTAGGGGATTCATTATTCTTGCTCAGCTTACAACCAGTAACCATAGGAATACATACCGGTTTAGATTCTCCCATTCCAAACTTCTTCATCATTTCTTTGACATAATTTGATTGTGAAATGAATATACCTTTATTTTTTTGATTGATTTGTAGCCCAAGGAATAAATTCAACTCTCGAAACAAAGACATCTCAAAATATTTCTACATCTCTTTTATAAAATTCTTTCACATAGCTTCATTTCCTCCAAAAATTATGCCATCAACATACACAACTATAATCAATATTTGATCTTTTTCAACCTTAAAGTAAAGATTACTATATGTGGTACCTTTATTGAATCCTTGCTATATCAAAAGCTTATCCAACCTTGCATACAAAGCTATGGGAGCTTTCTTCAATCTAAAGACCATATTAGGTTTATCTAATAACTTGAATCCCTTTGATTGTTCCATGTAGACTTCTTCTTCCAATTCTCCATTGAAGAAAGCAGATTTCACATCCATCTGATAAACTTTGAAATCTTTATGTGCTGCAAAATCCAAAAACCTTATGATAGCTTCCATTCTTGCCATCAAGGAAAATTTCTCTTCAAAATATATTCCTTCAACTTGTGAATAGCGCTTACACATAAGCCTTGCCTTGTTTCTTACCACTTCTCCATTCTCATTCAGTTTTTTTATAAACACCCACTTAGATCCAATTATGTTTTTGTTTGCAGGTCTTGGGACAATTTCCCAAGTCTAATTATTTTTAATCTGTAGTATTTATTCTTCCATAGCCTTTATTTAATGTTCATATTTTCATGCCTTAATCACTATTTTAGGTTCAACTTCAAAAAGTAAACAAAAATTTACCTCTTCTTTAGTAGATTTCCTTCTTGTTAATACACTTTTCGTTTTGTCTCCAATGATCTATTCTTCAAAATTATTTCTCGACACATACTTAGGGGTTCTAGGAGTATTCTCTAGAGCTTCTTCCTCTTCTTCAAACTATACTTATTTTTCCTTAGCTTTTTCTGTTTCCCTTCAATCAGGCTCATCTGATTCATATCCATCTATCACCACTGAGTTTCAAAAATATTCATCAACCTTGACACTTGCACTCTCAACAATATTTCTCAATATTTTATTGTAGCACCAATAGGCTTTGCTTTTAGTAGAATATCCAAGAAGATTCCTTCATTAGACCCTATATCAAAATTTCCCAAATTTTCATCTCTTTTGTTATAGCATTTGCTTCCAAACACTCTAAAGTATTTAACAATAGGTATCCTTCCATACCACAACTCATAGGAAGTCTTTGTGTTGTTTTCTTTTGCTTGAACTCTTTTAAGTATGTAAAAATTAGTGTGAATTGTTTCTCTCTAGTAGACTTCCTGTAGGTTTTATTCTATCATCATACTTCTTGCAGGTTCTTGAATAGTTCTATTTTTCCTTTCAACCACTCCATTTTACTGAGGAGTCCTAGGGGTAGACAAGTGCCTCTTTATGCCATGATTCTCATAAAACATGTTTAATTCATTGGAGGTGACCTCTTCACCTCTTTCAGACCTTAAGCATTTGATCTTCATATCCATTTATTTCTCAACCATAACTTTAAATGCTTTGAATCTATCTAGGGCTTCAAATTTTTCTCTGAGAAAAGTAACCCATATCATTCTTGAATAATCATCAATAAAAATAATGAAATACCTATCACCTTGAAGATTTCTTGGTCTTGTAGGACCACAAAGGTTTGTATGCACCAATTCCAATAATCTAGTAGAAGATTGTTCTTTTCCTTTAAAACTTCTTGTTTTCTTTCCAATTTGACACTCCTTGTAGACAACATTAATAGGCTTTGTAATCTTTGTAAGATATCTCACTACTTTAATTGAATTGATTCTTACCAAGTTATCAAAATTAATGTGACACATCCTCCTATTCCATAACCAAATTTCATTAATATAAGTCATAAAACAATGACCATCAACAAACTTAAGCTAATACACATTTCCATTTGTCCTTCTTCCAGCAACAATCATAGTTTTGGACCCTTTTCTAATCTCACATCCATCATCCTGAAACATAAGATTGTATCCTTTGCGACACATTTCTCCAACACTCAAGAGGTTATCTCTTAAACCTTTAACATAGTAAACATCTTCAGTATTCTGCTTTCCATCAAAACTAATTGAACCTATTCCACATATCATAGCACTTGAATTATCTCCAAATCTAACAAGTCCTCCATCATACTTTTCAAGTTTTAAAAAATTACTTTTGTCTTCGGTCATATGATTAGAGAAACCACTATCAATGATCCAATATTTCTTATCTTGTCTAGCATGAAAAGCAGATACCAAAGTACCTTAAGTCTTATCCTTTTTCTTCGAAGAGAATTCCTTCACAAATCTTTTAGAATTAGTAGAAATAGATTCATCTTTTAAAACCTTGAACAATCATTCATCATCAGCATCTCCATAATCAGATTCATCATAAAAAATATGTGCATCATCTCTAACATAATAGATTTTCTTAGTCATCTTGCCTTTGTTCTCCTTGTGTTTTTAATTCACAAATTTGTTTGGAAATCTTGAAGCATAGTGACCTATCTTTCCAAAACTAAAACATTTGAAAGGTAATTTACCTTTGTACTTACCAGTACCTCTTCTCATCCTTCTCACAAAGTTAGCCTCCACATCATCAATATCTTCCTGATCTGGTTCTTCAATCTTCTCTATTTTTACAACCTTAAAAGTACTCTCAACTTTTGCACCATTATTAGTAAAAACTCTCTCATTTCAAATGTAGTTCAAAATCCATACAATTGATCTCTAGAATACTAATCTAGATTTTGAGATTCTTAAATAGCAACAACTTTATAGCTGTAAGCTTTAGTAATGGTTCTAAGAATTTTCTTTACCACTTTTGGTTCTTTGAATTTTCCTCCAAGACATTTGATGGATCTCACCACTTCTCTACCCTATGCATATATCTTGTAACTTTTTCATCTTTAGACATCCACAAGTTCTCAAATTTGGTCTTTAAATTCTGCATCTTAGCTTGTTTGACCATATCATCTCCTTCATAAATACTTTCCAACTTATCCCAAATATCTTTAGCAATTTTTAGATACATAACTTTCACTAATTCAGAGTTTGTAAGACTACTCAAGAGAGAATACTTAGCTTTACTATTGCTTTAATGGGTCTTAAGTTTAGCTTTAGTGCTCAGACCATTTGTAGGCATAATGCATCTAGTCTGAACTAATTTCCATACATCATATCCCAGATTCTTCATAAATCCTTCCATTCTTGTCTTCTAGAGTGCAATCAGTTCCATAAAATATAGGGATCTCCTTGTGCACCATCCTAGATCTACCTTAAGTAGTTAATCTTTTCTCCAAGGAACCTCACTCCTATACCAATTATTGAATGCACAAGACAACTAAGTGGGGGGAGTGA